>JAHWFP010221926.1:11999-23782 GCA_023313725.1 Lithobius niger | reverse complement strand
ACGAATGTCTACACTGAAGTTGTAACGAATAAATTCCACAGAGATGCATGTGTTTTCCGCAATAATTCAATACATTATACGAATGTCTACACTGAAGTTGTAACGAATAAATCTCACAGAGGTTCCCTGCACCGAGCAGGTGCTTCAAATGTTTAGCAAAAAAATCATGAAAGTGACTTCAACTTTGCAATCGTCTGATATAAATGTAAACAATCGCATCATACTATTTTATGCCCTAAACAAGAATTCAAACATCAGAAAACAACAATCGAGTAGTTGAAGGAAGAAGCCAAATATTCAGTTACATGAATTTGCGGGTCTGGCATTTAATGTTCAAAGAAGTGTTAACAAACTACTAGTTCTTTTTTATAGGCATTAATACATACCTATCACTATTCTTACTCCCTTATAGTCTTCTTTTGTCGCTGGACCCAAGAAAAAGAAAACATACAAATTATAATCACTACTAGTTAGAAAACGTTTCATGTTATTACTGTTTACTACAATTGTGTACTAAATGGTATCAACTACAAACCTGTTGTAATCTCGATTGTTAGCAACAGGAAAAAGACCACTGATGAGAAGATGGCAAATTTCAACATTGTGAAAATCTGTAAAAATCCCGGCAAATAAATAAATAAAATTGTGTACTAAACGCTATCTACTACAAACCCGCTGTTTGTAAAAATATAGAAAAGCGAAACTGCATTAAAAGATATAAACAAACACCCATCATAGCTTCGGGGAACTGAAGTGAAAACCAATGCGTGGCCATCCTGACGAAATGATGACACGTGAAATTTTTTCGTCTAGATGTTCGAGGAGTCATCATCACTGCAGTTCCCAGATGCTACGACACGTGTTTGTTTATATTTTAAATTATACCAAAACAAACGACGATGGTTTTCGTCGTCGTTTCCATCTTCCGCATGACATTGTGCGTCAATTGGGCGATAAGTCTGTCCTCCTGTCCGGTGTTTTTCAATTTTTGCAGGAGGTACAGATGTATGACAAGATTTAGATTAGAGGTTTGAATAATATCTCTGTAATGTGTGGTGCAGTGGCAACCCGGACCACTGCACTGTGAATGAGGTTGGCGCTAATGACCAAGCTGTCGACGCGCCATTAAGCCTCATTCCCCCCCCCCCAAACAAAATATGCAAATAGTGCCGAGAACCTTTGTATACGTGGCATATCACTGGTATTGTGCAAACAATGTCTGATCTTTCAGATTATTTGCCCAATAGTTTAGTTTATTACGGAACGGTAATCCAGATTAGGATAATCGGCCCCATTAAATACTTAATCCATTACAAAACGTAACGAAAAGTAGGCTGAGTAACCAACATCAGCCCAATTAATTATAAATGCAATATTACAAACACTATAACCATTAAGTTATAATTAATAAACAAAAACGGAACGTTAAATATTTAGAGTAAAGGTCTAAAAGTCAAAACCTAGAAGGAACACGAACAAGCTTTGACAGTGGTGTCAAATTTTGTAAGAGGCTGGTAAGCATTAGACCCTTACTACCTGGTGGTTAGCTTAGTTCTACTCTATTCGGACAGAACGTGTGTGTGAACGGTTGTAGCAGGTTTCTTTGTTTTTAGAATATTGTTATGGAACTTTAAGAACGCAATTTTCTTGTGAAGTTTGGGATTTTGTCTTTCGATGCTTCAGAATTTTTTATTATATTTCATATGTTTACAGTAGATGATAACCAGTAATGCGCTCTGCTGCGAATACCTTGCCATGTTACAAAATCGAAAAACAATTTTCAACATAAAGCAAATCAACAAACGTATACCATACTACCACTGGATCATCACATGGGTCATTGTAGGAGGATTTCCAGTTTTTCGTCCAAATGTATTTATTTCTGGCCACCGGGTAGTAAGGGTCTAATGCTTACCAGCCTCTTACAAAATTTTACACCTAGACCCTTACTGTCAAAGCTTGTCCGTGTTCTTCTAGGCTTTGACTTTTAGACTCTTACTCTAAACATTTAACGTTCCGTTTTTGTTTATTAATTCGTTTTACTTTTAGAATTACAGCTAAATTATAAAACAGTGCGGTTGACGGTCCAAATTGAAAGTTTAACACAGAGACCCTAGGCTGACTCTTAATAGAAACAAATCCTTTAATCTTCAGTCTTGTATCTGCTGTTTGCTAATTGGCATTGTTGCATAATAACAATGTTTAAAACAATGTAAAACAATCAATCTGGTCATTTAGAGCTCCATAACCCCTGAACCACTTGACCAATTAGAAAATGCCTTATGGAAAGGGCACATCTACAGAGCAATACCTGTAAAATGAGCTAAGAACCAGCTTCATAGGACAAATGGTTTTACCTGTAGAGAGGACAGACGAAAGGTACATCCCCAGAACAAGAACAAGACCAAGAACAAGAAGTTGTCTATTTTGCCCCTCTCTGTATCTCGGGTTTGGCTCGCCCGAATTTCACAATTTTTGGACTGCTGACAGGCCTTGAATAGTCAAGGCTAGATTGCAAAATTGGTGTAAAGATGTTTACTTTTGACGGAGTTATAAGCTCTCAAAGTTGAAAGTTTAACACAGAGATCCTAGGTCGACCCTTACTAACACTGGCTATCGCCAGTGTTAATAATATGCAAACAATTGAACAATACTTCACATTTCCAATTCCAGATACAAGTAACTATACAAACCAACCTAAAAGTACACAAAAGTTAGCCACAGCACACAATACCTGAAGGTTACGTTGCATTACATGTAGATAGATACCAAGACACTTGTTTCTTGGTGATTCGTAGCATTAAAACGGACCTTGACAACGGATTTATTTATTATCACAAAGACACTTACAACTTAATAACAGACGGCTAGGTACCATTAAACAATTAATACATTCTTACTACCAGTGGTGTTTCCCCAGGATAGGGGTAACAGAGTTTGATCACAACAGGAAAGAGTCAATTTGAGTTATAAACATCTGGTTGTCTTTCATAATTGCAATCAACAATTACAAATGTCTAAGTATTCAACTCAGTCGCACGTGTTGGCAACGTTAACACAAGGTCATGGATTTCATTCTATCTTAACCAGATCTTAAATAACAGAGTACGTTTACAGGTCTGTTGTACTTTAGTATTCTAATATTTCACCTGCACCTTATGAATAATTAAGACAGTAATTCAGTTATGAACTGACTTGCTAGGACACAAACAATATGTCGGCTAATTCCAAGTGACTTTGAAATGACAATTATTCCACTAAATTCAATAAATAACCAGAATTAATTAATATTAAATTAATTAATAGTTCAATCAATCAATCAATCAATGTTTGCTGCGAAAGTCACTAAGCACTTATCAACCAATTAGTTACAGTTAAGTTACCCCTTAAGGCTCGAACCTTGCTAGTCTCAATGAGTGACACTAAGGGCCTATCCAAGGTTTATAGCAGGAATGGGTCCGATCACAGAGTAGTGCTCTCGGGTGTTGTTGCACAAAAAAAACCATTAGTGAAGTTGATGTTGACATCAGAGGTGTATCAGTAGTGCACATTTATTGATTAAAGGGTATCAGTAGAGAAACCGTCGTTTAACTCATGGGACTCTCACCTGTCCTCAACAAGAGCCAAGAAAGATCTTGGATCCCTCATTGTAGACAACAAGCATCATACACGTTAGAAGTCCTCTCCCCAGCAAAACTAAAACTATTAATTTCTCCGTTTCCATTCAATATTCTTCGACCAAAATTGGCCAGATAGTAGATAGCAACTTTTCCTAACTTTACACCAACTTTTATGGAATTCCGCGTAAGAGTAAAAGTAGGGAGCCACACGAAAATTTGAAAACTTGTTGTTGTTTTTCTTCTTCTTGTGTGACACGGTTTCAGAAAAAAACTACTGCGCCTATCTAAAATCTGAAACATGATCTTAGCCAGAAATTTCCCTGGGCTTCATCCTCAGGAAGACCACTTTTTCGATTGGTCCATCCATTCCGTAGTTACGGGTCCCTGAACAATCATTCTGATTGTTTTACATTGTTTTAACCATTGTAATTTGGGAACAATGCCACTCGGCAAACTCCAGATTCTTCGTGCACGGGTTATGTCTTTACTAAAAAGTTCATTGTTGAAGGGCAAAATGAAAGAGGCAATATTGTAGCCAATGAAGAATAACTGAGGCGCGATTATTGCTATTTGAAAGATCAGATTGTAATTTTGGATGGGGCATACGGCTGTGGGTCATGGCTCCCAATAAATACTCGTGAAAGAATCCGTGTTTCAGCTAATGGCATACAGATTTAAACTAAACTAAGCTACGTTGTTAATTTCCAGGGCCTCGAAATTGGCAGCTAAAAACGATAGAACGCGTATTTATTTCGTAAATGCAGGCTTTCAGAGCTGAGTTGAGTTGTTTCACATACATTTATTAAGAGCCATGGCCCAAAGCGTACGCTTTGCAAAGTTGTTTCAAAGTGGCCAGCAACAATGCATGCATAAACAATGCATACAAAAACATTTGCAGCACGACGCCATAACCGTACAAAAGGTACACGGATTACTAACAAAAACGTCAAGTGTGCCGTAAAAAAGGGGGTTATATGATTGAAGTTTCACGTTACTTGTTAAAATGTACACGGATAAAATTTGGATGATTTTTAATTGAAATAATCAAATGTACAATTGAGAAACTTGCATATGTTTAAGTGCTGTTGTGCTTTACCTGTCATATATTTAAAACGTAAAGCACAACAGCACTTAAACAGATGCAATTTTCTTAATTGTACACTTGATTATTTCAATTAAAAATCATCCAAATTTTATCCGTGTACATTTTAACAAGTAAAGTGAAACTTCAATCATATAACCCCCTTTTTTACGGCACATTTGATGTTTTTGTTACTAATATTCTTTTTGGACCAATGAGGAGACATTGCAGTAGGTAACAGTCTGGATCTTCCATCCACAAATACAATCAGCCGAATGAGAAAGAAATAGGTGCAACCTGGGTCATGACCAGTTTGACATGACCAGTATGCAACCATGACAGCTGCCTCATCAGTTTAACATTGCGACTCATGTGGATTTTCCTGCATCCTATTTAATGCTCAAAGCCTAATGAACAAGCTAACACTGAGCTTCATTTCCTACTTCTGTCCGGCAACTTTGACTTAATCTTTGTGAATGAGAGCTGTCTAAACGACACCATTCCTGATACAATGTTGATTAGGGGCCTGGTCTTTACCGTTATCCGTTGTAATCGTGGGTCCAGGTGGTGGTGTTGTCATCTTGAATGGCTGACCAACATGGCTGACCGATGTGGGCGTTGTGCAACTGAGCTCGTGAAAATCCGTAAAACGCTGTGCTGTTCGAACTCAAAATGTGGTAAATACTATGATATTGCATGCATGAATGTGTCTAAATCGAAATTCAACCGGATGGATGCTAATTTAAAGCAGAACTGGATCTGTAAAGATTGTAAATCAAGTGGGATTTAAAGTGATTCGACTGTATGCGACGACCCCCACTACAACGAAGTGGCTAAAGACCTGTCTTCTTCCATGAGTGACGGATACATGACATGTCGTGAAAGGGATGAAACTGTGGTCAGTAAGGGTTGTGAATGTGAATTGGTAGACCTATCTGAGCACTGCAGTCAGAATCTGGGTGCACAAACATGCGTTTCTGATATTAATGGCGGCCTACAATCAACCCCGCTACAGCAACACACAACGGATAAGGCGTTCTCGCACGTGGTTGATGACGCAAGAGGGAATCCCCAGGAATGTGCGGAGGCAAGCCCATAACGTGTCAAGGGTGGCGACGGAGGCGCTATCTTGGGAGACCCTGCTGTATCTTTGCGTGGAAATTTATCTAAATACCGTAAATTAAATACAGTATGTGCTTTATGTCGGAATGCACTTAATTTAAATTTAGACGTACAGTTTTCTCGTGGCGATTGTATTGATACAGATCTAAACTAAAACTTGGCTGAGGGAGAAAATTTCTATTTATGTCAGATCTGTTTCGAAAAATATCAACAACAAATTAAAATAGGTTTTGAATTGCAAAAAAATAATCCAAAAATTATTTGCGATCAGACATTGGAAGGAAAATGTACTAACCAGCCACACAATACAGGCAGTAATGTGGATATTATCAAAGAATTTTTAGCAAGTACACTACTGCAATATTTAGAAGCTGGAACTGAAATTTACAAGCCACCTGCATATGCTAGTCACCCTATTTACGAGGACATGAACTATTCTTTAAATTTTCAAAAAAACAGTGCTCCAACATCTCACTCGCTAGGCACGAGTCAAGTTAAAGAACCTGATTTACATGTAGTTTTGGAACGTATCAAAGTCAACTCCGACATCACAAGATTAGAAAACGAACTCAACATAGATTCTCTCAGTGTAAAGCTGGACCAAATGCAAGCATGATTCCACCATAGTGTTTCAAGATTGAGTAGTGAATTGTCTACCCCGCATAACAACGTTAGAAAACATGCTCAGCCAACAGTTAAGGCATGCAGAGGACCGATCTGTAATGACAGTAACGACAAAGGTGGGCTGTAGAAATTCGAACAGTTAACCCTTCAAACAATAGATGAGCTGCATCAACTTGTTCAAATCAACCCGCGCAATTTTGAGTTCGAAATGGAGAATGCACTGTTAAAACTTACGGAAATGATGCTTAAATTTATCGACCAAAAACTTGATTTGAAATCTGAGAGCGTAGTAACCGGAAGTGATGGTTCCTCAAAGATTAAAGTGACAACTATAATGTCCAATCCTACAGGGGGACATGTGCAGCTGTTGTCGGCACACCTTGGTGACTATGATTCTCAGGCGGATAAATTAATTACCAATAAACCTGTCACCAACTTGGCCAACGTTAGACCGACAAACCAACAAGCTGGACGACCTCTTCATCCATGGGGAACCGTGAGGAATAAACAGCGAAACAAAACAAAAAACGTCTATGAGAAAAGTAGTGCTAAAAAGACACAACAGAATACATGCAAGAAGAATGTTGGTCCTGAAGAAGCAATGGATAATGCTGGCAATAACATGTCAACCACAACCACAGCCAATTTTCAATCCATTAAGTTCAATAGGAACTTGCCCAAAACAGACTCTGAAGATAAAAAGACCGTTCGTCCAATTCCATCACCAGCATCAAAATCAGTGGAAACAACTGGTGCATCTTATAACATAATTGCAGGGTCACTACCTTTAAAAAATAGCAGGAAAACATGTCGAATACGTAATCTGTCTTTGAATGAGCTGGAAAGTCATAACCCAGTCTTCAACAGTGCGCCAAGACCAGTTACACCAAGAGACGCAGGATTAACATATTCCAATAATGGTGATTCTGTAATAATAGGGGGCTCCCATGCACGTAGGTTGAGAATCCCAGTTGCAACAAATTGCATGACGTGGGCATACCCTGGAGCACGAGTGGAGCAATTGTCACCAAGAATTGACGGTATACTACAGAAGACGGATGATAAAGTGAAAGTAATTTTGTTGTGTGGTACTAACAACGTTGTGAGTGACTCGCCTAGACAAGTTACCAACCGACTTGCAACCCTTATAGGCGAAGTACGTAAAAGCCGACCAATGGCTAGTATTGGAGTGGTTGGTTTGTTTCCCTGTAAACGCTGTAGGATCCGACGTTACGGTCCTCTTGAACACCTAATGCAATGTAATGAGGAACTAAATAAGATGTGCTTAAGTTGTAAGTGCAGTTTCTTATCTGTGTGGGAACTTATAGGGGCTGATAGACGAATGTTGAGTTCTGACTGGTTGCACCTTTCACACTTTGGCAAGGCTACTCTTGGTGAAGTTAAAAAAAAATTTTAATTGTTAAGGATTATATTAAAAATAGCAATGGTGATGCTGACCCAGTAATATCAATCCCTGTTCGAGTACCACTGACTCCAGCTCGATCAAAATTGATCAACTATGTTGGTAAGGTAAATAACTGTATAACTAGCAAACAAAGAGGGTTATCATGTTTAATGTTTAATGTTCGAAGTCTAAAAAATAAGTTGGTTCTACTGCATGACTTACTTGGGCCTGGCACCTTTGACATAATTTGTATAACAGAAACTTGGGCTAATGAATACCTGACTGATCCCATGATATCACCTAAAGATTATGCAGTATACCGAAATGATAGGAATACCTTAGGTGGAGGTGCCTGTGTGCTAGTTTCTGACAAGATTAAGGTAATTAAGGGACCTTGGTCGTCCCCAGATATGAAGAATACCCAGGGTCTTGTCCTTGATTTGGTCTTACTAGATGGTAAAACTCGTCTAATCCTTATTTATCACCCACCATGTGACTCTAGGGATGAGGAGCAGTGCCTGTTACTGAACAACTTCTTATTGTCTGCTATTAATGTCGATTATAGTGTCGTCTTATTGGGCGATTTCAATAAGCCAGGGATTGACTGGTGTAATTTGACAACTGCTACCTGCCGTGAAGAATCTTTTTTAACCCTTCGCCAATCAAATGGATTTGCTCAAATGGTTAGTTTTCCCACCAAGGGTGATAATGTTTTAGATTTGGTTTTTACTAATAGTCTAGGCACTGTCTTTGGTGTGAGTTGTGAGCCACCATTCTCTGAGGCGGATGATCCACCACACGTTTCCATTAGTTTCCAGATTGCTAGTATTTGCGGCCAGGTTACTAAACCTGGGGGTTGATGTTCGCTGCTGCTGACTACCAGTTAGCATCAGATTTATTTCAGGGAGTTGTGTGGTCCAATGTTTTGACCGACAATCAAAGTGTAAATGAAATGTGGATCTCATTCCTAGATACGGTTAATTATGTCTTGAGCAATTGTGCACCTCTGAGGTCCACTTCCGTTAGGGTAAACCAAAGAAGTAAAGAGGTTACAAAAGTGTAAGTTGTGGCGAAGGTGGTAAAGAAAAAAACAGCAAATAGATTTAGCTGAATGCAAAAAAAAACAAGTAAGGCCTATCGAGCCTGTGTATGTAGGGTAGCATAAGCAAATGAGGAGCGAATAATTTCGTCAAACAAAAACTGTGTTCCACCGGTATATACGTAAATACATGAACCCAAAGCGACCAATCCCTGCCATCATTGATGGTGGCTCAGTTATCACTAATCCTCAGGTGCTCTCAGACCTATTTAATGCTTACTTTGCTGGAGTGTTCACTCTCGATGATGGTAATTTACCGATCAGTAGCAACAAGAATGCTGGCACTGGCCTAACAAATTTAATAATTACTAAGACAGATGTACGTATTGCTATAAAAAATTGAATGCTCAAGGGGCCGCTGGCCCTGATGGCCTTCCAGCTCTTCTTTTTGGAAAAATTGCAGAGGTTCTGTTAGAACCACTGGCAAAAAAATTTCAGTGCTCGGTTGACAAGGGAAAATTACCAGATGAGTGGCGCATGGCTATTGTTACACCGGTTTTTAAAAAAAGTGATCCTTTTTTTTTTTCTAATTATCGGCCAATTTCTCTAACTTGTGTAGCATGTAAAATTTTAGAGAAGATGATAGAATAGAATAGAATAGAAGTTGTCGGCCAGTAAGCTATACAGCTTTTTGAAGGCCCAAGCGGCAGATGTTAAGTGGAAGGAACCACCATCGTAAACAGCTGTTTTTTACCACAAAACATAATAGCAAAACATATCTTGAATTATTTGAAGGATTACTGTGCATTTAAAAACCAATTTGGTTTTCTCCCTGGTCGCTCTGCCATGATTCAACTTCTTCGTTGCTTGGATTTTTGGACACAAGGAATGGATACTAAAAGCCCTTATCACATTGTGTACTTGGATTTTGCTAAGGCGTTTGATAAAATTTCACACGTAAAATTACTTCATCGCCTTTCAGATGTGGGTATTGGTGGGAAAATACTAAATTGGATCGAATCATACCTAGGTGGTAGGACACAGCGTGTTAGAAAAGATAACAGTTTTTCAACACCCAGTATAGTTACTGGTGGTGTGCCTCAAGGAACGGTACTTGGTCCCCCTCCTATTTGCAATCTTCATTGACTCGCTTGTGGAGAAGGTTGGTAGTGGTTCTTTATATTTATTTGCAGATGACTCTAAACTGGGAAGGCTAATTGAATCCGATGAGGACCTCGCAACAATACAAGCTGCGTTAAATGCTATTAACACTTGGTTCATTGAGTGGCAGCTACCATTAGCTATTAATAAGACTGCTGTAATGTCAATTGGTGTGCCACTTTTTACAAGGCACACAAAAAAGCTTATCTTATACGTAAATGCTTTAAAGTTAGTATAGCAAGTTCCCTTGTTAAAAAGGATATTAAAAAACTCGAAAGTGTTCAAAGGAAATTCACAAAACATTTACCTGGCTGTATTGGACTATCTTACCCCGAATATTTAGTTAAACTCAATCTGGATTTCGTAGGCACATCATTGATTTATGTACCTGCTATAAGTTGATTCGGACCAATCAGGGCGAAGGACTTCGATTGATTGAGGTTCACTCTGGTTGCACCCGAGGGCACGCTTGGCGTTTTGACAGGAAAAGTACCAGATGTAATAGCAGGCACTATTACTTTTTATTGCGCGTGGGGCGCGTGTGGAATACTTTGCCTCAGGAAGTGGTGGCCTCTTCTTGTATTGCGACATTTAGTAGAAGACTCAAATTGCACCTGAGCGATAAAAAATTTTCTATTCATGACTTGAGTATTTCTACTCACTATTTTATTTCTATATTTTATTATTCATTAGTGGTATGCATGTAAGTGATACCAAGAGGTATCCTGTGTAATTTCCTTTCCCTGTTCTGGGGATAAACTAATTATCATCTTTGCACGTAATCATGCTTTCGGCACTCATCCATTACCAACTAATGAGTATGGCTTATGTATTGATAATGGTCCAGACCAGTTATGCTTGGGTACCTACCTGCTAGCTAGAATGAGTCGCAGATTGTTGCCATGTGTGATTTCTTTAATGTGTATTTTTGCAATGATAAGCCAAACGTAATCTTAGGGGATTTCAACATATCAGCTATTGACTGGGTTAGCTTTGCAGCAACCAACCTTAAACATGATGATTTTCTCACTTGTATTTCCGAGCTGGGTCTGAGGCAGTGGTATCAGGACCCACGCGGGGATGCAATATATTGGATTTAATTTTGGTTAACAAGGAGCGTGTAGTCTTTGATATTAGTGTTCTGGACCGTTTTGGTTAAGTGGTGGCAGCGCTCACAAAATGGTTTCTTTTCGTTTTAATTTTTAAAGCAATAACTCGCCTGCAACACACGTTGTTGCGAAACATATAAACTTTGACATACTGCTGGCTGTTCTTGGCGATATCAACTGGTCAACTGTTTTAGGAGGTTATGACGAAATTGATAAAATTTGGAAAACATTCCTCACGACCATCAATAATGCAGTTTTTCATTGCACTTCTGTTGTTAGGAGAGACCATAATCTGCTCACGTTCCCAAGCACATCCGTAAACTATAGCATGCAAGCTTAAACGCTGGGAAAAATTTAAAATAAATAGAAACATTGATGATAGGAATGCTTATAATGCCTGCTTTTGAGTGATGGTTCGCTGAGTGCTTTTTTTAAAAATTATGTTAGGGCACATTCTGGAGCAGTTAGCCCTATCCCACCTTTAAAAGTTGATTCCAAACTGATACTGACTGTTAAAAACAAGGCAAATGTTGCGAGTAACTTTGTTGTAAATAGTGGGACCATTCTTGTATTTCAGTCTGCGAACACTATAGCGCCTAGTGTGATTAAGTTCATTTTTTTA
>JAHWFP010221925.1:0-10886 GCA_023313725.1 Lithobius niger | reverse complement strand
ACATGGCTGAACTTGGCATAACTATTGTACTCCACAATAAAATGTAACCCACTGTTTTTTTTTTTTTTGTTTCACTGAAAAAACCATCGCCCACATCTGAAATATCACAAATAAAACCCAAAAAAAGGCCATGCTCCCAGTCATTTTTTTTATTTCCAACCCTAAGGGCCCTTTAATTGACCTTTAGAGGCCTTACAGTTGGAATTTATAAACCATCACTATCATTATCATGATTGAATCAAGTGCCCATTATTTTGATTGTCACTCCAAAACGCATGGTTTGTACTGGCCTTGATATCTTGAAAAGTGCTTGCATTTCAATAAAGTGCCTTGAAAGCCTAGAAAACCTAGAATTCTAGAACAAATAAAGTAATTCTGGAAATGAAATGTCTTTGAATATGCCTTTGTTCGATCCATTTTTTGTGCATCTTTTTCGTATAATAAAACTAACAAATAAAAATATGTAAATAATAAATATGCATAGGCTATTTAGATTACATATGTAATATATTTAAAAATATAAAATACATATATGACGTAATATTGAAGCATTTGTTTCACTCAACTTTTGTGTGCGACTTTTCAGATAATTGTTGTTAAATAAAATATTAAAAATATGTAAATAATAAATATATACATTATTTACATACATATTATTATTATTATATGTATCTACATAATAAAATGGTGTAACTCAAGACTGCTACCACTTTTAAGCGTTAAGTAAGAATCTAACAATCACGTTAATTGCTTTTCATTCTTTGTGCACATGTTATCTCTTTGCTACGGTGCCTAACAATTTGTGGTGCACGTGCTATGGATTTCAAACTTGCGTATCAACCGTTAATTGTTGATGGGTAAAATGAACAAATCCGTGTTCCAGTTAAATGCATTTAAATGAAACTAAGCTACGTTGTTGGCAGCGAGAAAAAACAGAATGGCTTATCTACTTCGCAGATGCAGGCTTTCGAAGTAGTGCTTAATTGTTTTAAAGTGGGCAGCAACAATCACTGCTTACCTTTCATAACTTTACAAATGAAAAAAAGTTACTTGCAATAATTTTGGGTTGCACGTGGCGAAATGTACCATTATTAGAAGGCTAAAGGTTAGGATTTCGTTGCACAAACACATATTTATTTATTCCTGGCAGAGAGAAATGAACGAAATTGGCGCTTGTTAGCCAGTGTGCGCAAAAGTTCAGACGGCTACACATTATCTGCGACAAACACATGAAAGAACCGCTGGGCTAAAGGTTTCACTTTCAACTTTGTTCTACGAAGAAGTATTTATTTACTTCTCTAGAAATATTCAACTGTCATTGCCTGGAGACTGAATCCGGAAAAAGGGGTGGGAGCTGCGTCGAGCCCGGAGTCACTGATTGAGTGAGCGGAGCGAACGAAAACCTGCTTTTGTTTGGCAGTGTGCGCAAAAAATTTATTGACGAAACTTAATTCGGTGAAACATGGACATGCACATAAGCCACCAAACCTTACCAGTTTTGCAAACGGTGCATCCAACACCACCTGTGCGTGCTACGGACTTCAGCAAGCAATACAACATTATTAGCCAGCGAAAAATTGTTTCATGCAATGAAGGCTTGAGCTTGTAATTTTTAAAACGGTGCATCTAGTGATTTGATCACAGGATTTGTTAGCCACTATGTGCAAAAATTAGATTGAAGAAACTTAATTCAGTGAAACGTGTACGCACACATGAGCAACAAACCGTGCCAGTGTTGCAAACGGTGTGTCTATGACCAGCCGTTCGTAGCACATACTTCCTCTAGTATAATATAATATTGAAGCCTTTGTTTGGCCTTTTACTATAATTGCTGTTAAATAACAAATACTTAATAAATATATACACATAAATTTATAACGTGTAATAATGTCGATCTTGGAAATTACTCATTACGCTCACTTTCAAAAACAGGATACTGTCAGTATCTTGCAAATTTTCGATTGTATTTCAACAATCTTCATCAGGCAGGGTCAAGAAAATTGAGTCTTCTGGTTACATTTTCGTCGGCTTGCTTCAAAAGAAAAGAACGTCCACCTTTTGAAGCAAGCAGACGAAAAAACAAGCAGACGAAAATGTAACCAGAAGACTCAATTTTCTTGACCCTGCCTGATTGTTGAAATACAATCGAAAATTTGCAAGATACTGACAGTATCCGGTTTTTGAAAGTGAGCGTAATGAGTAATTTCCAAGATCGAAGTGAATCAACAGCGTTTCAAAGTAATTCAAGTAAGCCTAACGGTTTATTTTGTGATGTAATAATGTAAAATATAATATTAAAGCTTTTGTTTGTTTCAAATTTTGTGCTTTTTTCATAAATTGTTGTTAAATATTAAATAAAAAATTATCTAAATAATAAATATATACATGTATATAAATATTATATATTATAACAAATAAAAATGTGTGTATATGTGCATGTATAATGGATACAATGTAATATTTATAAATAGGTATATTTATATACAAAAAAATATGTATGTTTTTTAGTTGATAGCTACGTTTGGTACATCGCAAACTCCAATCAAAACATTATAAGCCAAATAGTCTAGATGTATACATTAAATTGGAAAATTAAAGATGAGCTTTTAAAAAGCCTGGTTAAAGTCTCATTGAAAAATTATTGAACAAAAAGCAGACGAACCCTGAAAAAGGCTCAGTACAAGCAGTCCGCCTCAAGAAAGTGGAGTGCTCTAGAGTTACGTGCAATGTCGCCTGATCTACTTCGGAGTCAATGAGAAATGTGTCAAGAAGTGCGAAAGCTTTGATTTTTATCACCAGTAGACAACCAATCAGGATACAATCAGTAGCAGTGGGAATCCTATCCATCACTCTTTTTTTCACTTTAATTACACTTTGAGTCAAGAGGCATTGTTTGGTGCTAAACTGTTCATAGTTTATTGGAAGAATTCAAGACCACAATTGGGGGAGGGGGAGACTTGGTTGCAAGGGAAGGTGGGGAATACGAAATTCGGTGTTAAACGATCGTGGGGTTTTTCAGTCGTTCAAAATTCCGTATAGCAGGATAAAATAAAACTAAAAATTACCATACTAAGGTATTTAACGGAAAATTATCACAGATGTGGGAAATTGAGTCCTCTTTATTTTTTATGAATTTATCAGAATTTGGTAGCAAAAATAAAGTTCATTAGCACTGAGTTGAGCATGTCTTTTAAACCTATAAGGTCACCGAGTGCGGTAGTGCCAAATAAAATTAGCTGCTACAATGTTTTAACGAATTAAAACATTTATGTAATACGTTACATAATAGTTGGCAGAAAGAATTAGTGCAAAAAAAATAAAAGGCTACTTTTCTGCAGTGCCTCACTCAACAGAAGACGCCAATTAGCCACAAACATGCTGTCGGCATTTTGAAGCCTATATTTTATGCAACCTTACATTGTGAATTGTAACGGATGCACAACAGACTTTTACGTAGTTCTTTGTCAGTCGTTCTAAGTGGTACAGTAATAAGGGAACCAAAATCTGTTATGATATTTGTTTCCGTTGATTTACAACAATTTTTGTATATTGATTTAACTAGGTATTTGAGCCATTGTGGTGTATTTAAATTATTTTATTTAACAGCAGCAATATTTCTTCTGCTTGATGGAGTCTGTAACTATGGCTATTTAGCTTTCTTAGCGGTACTTGGATGTCTTATTATGAACTAGCTGTCCCCCCGGCGTAACATACGCCGGTCTAGCCAGTTCCCGCATACCTGAGCGAAATACTGTAGTGGGCAGTATGGAATAAAAAGGGTGCCGACTGCCCCCCTGCCTCCTTCTCCGGACTCCCCTGCGGCCTACCCACTTGCATTCTGCCATAGTCTGCTCAGATTTCCCCCTTTTCCCCCTTGGTAACCCCTTTCCCGTCCCGCACCGCCTGTCCCCCCCTCCCCCGGACCCGGATTCCCCTATTGTGTGGTCTGAATATCCCCATCCCTGCTCCCCCCCCCCCCTTGCTGGTCGCTCGCACTACTTTCATTGTAGTGCATAATAATGATGAATTAGCTTGCCCAACCTAAGCATATTATATATATATATATAGATTTGAAGATTGCTCAGAGTACTAGGCAGGGTTCGTAACAAGTCTTGATACTCGGGAAAGTGCGTGAATTTGAAAAAAAAAAAAGCTTCGAATTCTAGAAAAAATTGAGTAAGGCTGGAACATGAATGAAAAAAGGCATGAAGGTCTATTAAGAAATAAAATATGAGGTGAAAGAATCTGCGTAAAAATATATCCAGGCAAAAAAAAAGTTTGAAAAAAATCTGGGAATGGGGAAATTCTGTGGGTAAGAATAGAATGGGGGAGGGGCGGGGTTTATGGAAGTTGTTTCCTGGTAAAAAAAATTACCAGGTCTGGTGAAATTCGAGCTAAAGGAAGTAACCCAACCTGTAATAATACAACAATATCACAAAACTTTTTTTTCTTTAAGTTGATTTTCTTATCCATCCCTTAAAGGTATGTGGGTGAGGGAGAGAAGCATTTTTACAGTTTTCTTTTCCAGTCACCGTGTGAATAAACTAGCTATGTTATGTACTGTTATTCTTACAGGCGACTATGGACGATTATGAAAATCCTGGTGCCTGGGTGGTTCACACCAGAGGTAAGATAAATTATTGTACCTCTATCTTTCGAATGAGTAGGGAAAATTGGTAAAGACTTGCACGTTATAATTTACATCTAATTCTGTAGATGCGCAAAGTGCTACACACAAGTGTCAATTGAGTTGTCATACAGTTTGCCAAGACTGTTGCCATACAATTCGACAGTTCAGAGGATCAGAATTTAGACACACGCTAGTGAATCATGTCAAGTGAGGCATCAAACTTTACTTCAACTCAGTTGTTGAGAACGCAAACCAATGTGCCGCGATGCCCCATCCTGAAGCATAGTTGGGCATAAAAAATAATACTGTCCAAAAGGTTAAATTGTGTTGAAATCGAGAGCAATGACCCACCTGACAAAAATTAACTCTTAAGCAAAGAAATGTGAGCTAAGCGGCTTTCTATGTGAAACCTGACCCTCGGCATGTTGCAAATGTGTTACTAGTTAGCTACTAGCCAATTTTTCTAATCCGCTTATCCCCATGTTAAATCGCATATGGTGATTATTCACCGATACCAAGATGAGGGAAGGCTTCCAGCTATGAAATTTACAAATGGCTGCAGTACGATACGAACTGCGTACCTTTTCTGGTTTCCAGCCCGGAGGTGTAATGGGAATGGTATGGGAGGTCACATTAGTACAAATATATTGTTATACCGTAACCGTTGTTAGTATGGTCGGCATTGTCTCTCATTGGACGACCAATTTCGGAAAATGACAACGTGTATGCTGACATACGTAGTTAGACACACGCTAGTGTGTCACGACAAGTCTAAACAACATTGCCAAAGAAATTATGTCCACGTCCAATTAGTAAATGTTAAAATAAAAAACCAAACACTGGTAGAGAAGTCACCAAATTAAGAATGGTAGCCTCTCAGAGGTGCGATATGAAGTAACTAAAAAAAATTTTTTAATAAAACTTAAAACTGGTAGAGTGTCCAACAAGTTGAGAATGATTCGGCCTCGCAAAGGAGTGATATGAAATTTAAATATTGGGAAAATGGCCACTCCAGCTGACGGCACACATTATTCCGCATCTGCAGACTAGTTGAGTTGAGTCCAATACACAATTACAAAAAAAAAAGTGATGTCATACCAAAAACCAAAGCTGGCAAAATGGACCGCCGAGTTAATTGCAGCGAATGATACTTTTGATGTAAATGAAAACTTAAACATCGCTACCGAAGTAGCAATGTTCTAGCTTTCATTTAATCTTTGAATTATTAGTCGGTGCGATTAACTTTGCGAATGTTTACGTGTATTGATATCTCTCCTTTGAAGAGCCGAACCTTTTACCAGTTTTGGTTTGTGACATGATCTGATTAACAGCCCAAATTAACAGTGGGTCCTACAGAGAAACAAAAGAAAATTTGAACAGTTTCAAGTTTTTCCCCTATGGCTTCCTGAATCATTTGACCTAAAATTGGATTTGCCAGTAAGTGTTGCCAGTTTAGTTCTGAACCTGATTAAAAATAATTTTAAAAAAAACTAACTTTAATTGCCATTTTTATGCTTACCACGATTGCAATTACGGTAAGACATTGCAATTCAAAGTTTACACTTCACCACTAAAAAATGAACAATCACAAACTCTGTCCACTTGAATTTTCGGTGGAATTACGCAGCGTCCACCTTCTTCAGAAGTCCAGGCAAAAAACGAAGTACTAAACGAGGTTCACACTTCTGAAGAAGGTGGACGTGCGTAATTCCACCGAAAATTCAAGTGGACAGAGTTTGTGATTGTTCATTTTTTAGTGGTGAAGTGTAAACTTTGAATTGCAATGTCGTACTCACGCCACAGTAAACACCGCTTGCCGGTATTTTTCCAATTACGGTAAGAAATTAGTTTTAATGTTAATCAAACAATATTCAATAATTCAACAAATCTTAACAAAATAATTTTCGATAGGGTATAATTTGGTATGTTTAAGGTTATTTGTCTCCGTATTCCGTATTGCATAGTTTAAACCATCGTGCCTTTCTGTTTTCTTTTTAGGTTGGCTATCTATTATTAGTTGCAGTAACGCTAGTTATGAGGACATACTGCGATGTCTGGGTAATACGAAATGGCACATCCATGGAAAGGTAAGTGCTTTGCAATTATCGTTATCTTTGGTAGCTGGAAGTAATTTGGGTCAAACATGTAGGTATAAAATTAAAAGTTTTAAATCACATGTTACAAAATTGCAACATTATCCCTTTCGTCTAACTCTATCTTTAATGAAAAAACTACAATGCATTTGTTCTCTTTTATTCGCAAATTTACTTATTAGTTTGTCACTCGTCCAAAATTCAGCGTTATTCACAGGTAAAATTAAATTTGACCACACAAACCTTCATAACTGTACGACTGGCGATGATTATGTACTCGTTACGTTTGGATCGCTATGTTCCGGAAGTTGGTGTGAAGTTATAACATTATTTTCCGTCCAGGAGAGAGTGATCCACGCCAGAAGTTGGTCTGAATCATTCGCTCCAATGAATGATGTTAACTTCATGCCAACATCCAGAAAATGGCATTTGATAAAAAGTTAGTTTCATTAAATGTTTGAAGCTTTTAGTTAATTTTTCAGCAGAACAACGAAGATTTATGAGGTTGATTTTATTTCGACTGTTACACGATTTTGGGGTGCTTTTAGCTTTGCGTGGGCATTTAATACGTGATATGCAGTAATTTCAAGTTATGATTGCTTAGTTTACCGAAAACCACAAAACCGTCCGGAAAAAAAACCAGGTTAAAGCACATAGTTTGTACAAGTAGCCCAAAAACTTAATTCGTGCACTAACCACATTGTGGTGTTAATATGTGAATGTTCGTTATGCGTTAAAGTGGGACTGGACTGGCCGTACGGCCTGGATGCCAATGGCATGTCAGCCATCTCATAAGGAATAGGGAAAGGTGGGAGGGGCTCTTCTTTAGTTTACAAGTGAAAGTTTTGTTGTTGTTGAATTGTTTTTTTTTTTTTTGTGTGGTGAAATTTCCGGGTTGGTCTTAAATTTTGGCATAACTGGCTTTAAGCGCTAAGATGAGGCTTGTGCAATTATAATTTGAAAATTTAATCCTCCCCCCCCCCCTCCTCCACACGACGAATGTTGGTTGTGTTTGGAGGCCCCTTTAAACAGTCGGAGCACAAGGCCCTAGAGCTTTTCAGTCTGGGCTTGTGTTAAAAACCGGCAAAGTAATAAGCTAATAAAATTAAATCAGCCCGTTGGTGTCCTTTTCACTTCTGGAAGAGGAAAATACCCGAGATTCAAGACAATTTTGGTTCATGGCCTTATTTACTTTCATTTTTTTTACTATCTTATCAATCAGATTTTATCATCGTTATCAATAAAACGTAGCAAACTTTACTATCACTGACGCATAACACGTACTGAGTGAGCAATATGGCTTCACGAGCTTCCAAGTTTGTTTGTGAAATGTGCTCAAACCTAACGCTGGAAGGGGTGGGGGGGTCTTTATGGTATTACCAGTAATTGTGAGGGGAAAGTAAAATGCTTGTTACGCAACAGTCTCCTAATAGACATTATTTTAAGTTTATTCACGTTGTATTATTAATTCTGAAATTATTTTTTAGATGTAATTATAACGTGTGAAAAATGCTCTGTACACTTAACTTCCATGCATGAGGATTAAAACTTAGTCATCTAATGTTTGCTTATTCTGTAGGACACGATAAAACTAGGCCTAAAAAAATTAAAGTGTTGTTATAGGTGGGGGTTCTTTTCAAATGTTACGACTTCGTTACTGGGGAGGGGACAGAAAATAAACGTTTCATGAAGAAAATTATTGCGGCTAATCAGTGTATGGTGGAGGGGGGGGGGGGGATTTTAATAGGCTCTGCTAAGGTGACCCAGTTTTGCCCATGCTCTGATGTAACTAAAATTGGTCTGGCATATGCACAAAATTTGACAAAGCATAATGCCTGCTGTATCTTTTATTATCAGTGTAAATTCTCCCAGTTGTAATAAAAGGCACATAGGTATGTTAATTGTATTATTGCAATTTACTACTGTAAATCTCCTACTACCCGCATTTCCTGAGGCGGAGGGGGGTGCATGTATTGTAGTTTATTCACAACATACTTTTGTTTTGTGGGTTGTTTGCACTTGTTTCACTTGTTAGCGATTTAGACTGGTAGCGGTAGACATCAAGCAGCCAAGCTTATTTATTCAATCCCTTGAAGCCGTTTCTAGATAAGTTTTTGTTTATTTTTGTGACCCAGTGTAGAGAGCATTGACCTTTTCCTCCTCTTTTTTTTTTGCACTTAAAACTTTTCCTTTTGCCTTTGGCATCCATTTATTATGGCAGACACTGTAGGACCTAAAAGTTGTAAAAATTTGCTAGTAAAAAAAAAAACTTGCGTAATAATTGAATGTTACCGCATCCTGGAGAGGAAGTAATTGGACAAAAATAAAGTGTGCAGCTAACAAAACTTGTACTCGTAACAGAATGGAAATTTTGGATGTAATTTCTTTTTTTGTACATGGGCGATTGAAAGCTGCGGTACCTTGACGTAGTAGAAATTTCGTTTTAGCAGTATTTCTGTTATAAAGCTTGTTTTTTTGGTTATTAAAGCTGAACATGTTAAATTTTTCTTAAGAGTTCACATTAGTGTTGGGCTGTGAACAGTTTCTGGTGTACCACGGTGCCAAAAATGCAACAGTACCAAATACCGTGCATTGTTAAAATACCGGTATTGTTTCAATGTGGAAAAGCTAAAATTATAACAATAGTTAATATAGTCCTGGTGTTGTATGGCTCCGAAGCATTGTGATAATCAGTTAAAGATCAACAATGGTAAAATTGGACTTTTAAACAATGCACAAAAGTGGAGCCAACGCCAACTTAGCATACCAGTGCTTGTTTATAATTGAATTTCTAGTTGGATAGCATTAACTACAAATTTTAGAAGATGGTTTTTATCAAATATGTCGTGGCACATTAAGCATAAATCAGGGAGGAAGAATAAATTTTTTCCACTAAAACTATACAAACAAAACATATATTTCAATAAAATGTGTTATTATTTAAAATAGGGTGCTGGCACCACAAGACTATGATACTATGATACCAGACTTCACCTCATTCATAAGTACCAGAGAAAACCAAGTACCAGGGTACTAAGCTTGGTACTGCCCAACACTATTTCACCTGAACCCGATTGTAAGAACATATTTTGTTTCACTTATGAATGGTCAAGCCTCCTGTGATAGAATTTGAAGGAAAAGTAGTTATCTTAGTTTATCGCCAAATGGATTGAAATAGCAAACAGTTAAGTTTCTTACAAGTTTTAAACACTTGTTGTATTTCCACCACAACACTTAATCACCTTGACTGAGTAGATGTCAAGTGTAGATGTTTCCTGGTCTTTGTGTCTTCCCCCCCCCCCCTTACTTTCCCTTTTTGCTAAAGAAAATCCCTTGCTAGAGGCATTGACCTACTACTAGGAAGTGTGGCAGAGCAAATACCTTGATAAATAATGGAAAGGAAAAAGTGGGTCAATTGGGGGAAGGGGCCTGGCATGCTGAAAGTGAGTTTAAAATATTAAAAAGGACACTTTCTTTGGAATATCTTGCCAAAGACCACTTGCATTAACTGCATTAACTGCAGTTTGGGTGGCAAAATACATGTTTATTGTCCAAGCCCTCAGTTGTTTTTTTGTTTTCTTTCCCCAAGTGGCATTTTTTTCTTTTATTTTTTTCACCCCTCGCATGGCGCCTCGGTATAAGAAAAACTAAAGCAAACATTGCTGGTAGTATTTTAGAAAAAAAATTTAGAGAAAGATTTTAAAATTGTTTTTTGGCACACTGCTGATAAACGTTGTTGTCAAGCAAAATTCGCAACCCACTTTATTTGTGGGCTATGTTTTTAATAATTTTTGTCATAAGTATAAATATATATTTTTTACTTAAACTAAAGTTAAGATATAATTTAAAAAAAAGGATTTACTTAAATTCCTTCAGGTTTTAATTGTTGTGCGACAAACCAGCCAGGGACTAAAAAAAAGTTGTATAAAATTGTATATATACAAAAGGTGTCAAAATCTGAATTTTCCTTCAACCGCAGTAACTTCCTTATTTGAGAGCTTTTCTTAATGTCTATAATTAGACACAGAACATGAACATGTATCTGTGTGTTGCACAGAATAATAATTGTTCTTTATCAGTTTGAATTAGGCCACGAAAAAAAAAGTGGTGTTGTGCATTTACTTCATCCAAAAGTAAATTTTTATTTTATTACGGTATTTTTT
>JAHWFP010221924.1:0-18041 GCA_023313725.1 Lithobius niger | reverse complement strand
AAGCCAAAGGCCCGCTCACACCTGTGACGTCGTTGGACCAAATAGAGCCTCCCCCCCCCCAACCCACCCCGAGGGGGGGGGGGGTGAGGAGGAGGCTGAAAGCGGAAGAAGGGTAATTTGGACATCTTTTATGCTTTCTTAGCACGAGGAGCGAAATAGAAAACAACCTTTCTAGTTTTAGTCTCTGTACAACGACTATTGTAAAGACTATTGCAACGACTTTGTCCGTCCATCCGTCGCTTTTTTCAACTTCGCAACGATACCAGATATTGACGACCATTGTTTATTACGTTAGATTCAGTGTGAGAAGTTAGTTAAATAACGTGGCAAATTAAAACATCGTTACTTCCTTATAGCTAATAGAATTTATCGACGTTAACTAAATTAAATAATAACCTTTGATCGTCGAATTAAAATCCTAAATTAAAATCCTCAATAAAAACAAATGGATTTTAGCTTCGTTTAAATATTCTCGTCGCATTGTTGCATGAATGAATAGGCTTGCCGTCGAACTAAATTCTCCGTTAGGCCATCGTCTACTTACGAAATTAAAACTGCATTTTTAAAATTAGGCCTAAAAAATGAAAATTGGGCCTAGGATCATGTTACCATGGCAACGTCCAGTTGCTACAAGTCGCTGTTGGCTTCATCAAAAGCGTCTCTCTCATCACTTCCCTACTACCACTGATCTATATAGGCTACGTTGCGTTACGTTGTAACACTGCAACTGTATGCCTGAAAGCGCACCGTGTTGCAAAAATGAATAGGCTTACTTTACAATCCATATCTCCGTTAGCTGCTACTTACGAAATTAAAACTGTTGGTTAAAATTAGGCCTAAAAGCTGACAATTACGCCTAAAATGTAAAACAGGCGTAAACGCTAACACATTTTTAACCGGCAATTGTGATAGCTACTGCTTTTAGATTAGTATAAGAGATATAGCTGTTGTAGTGCATGATAGAGGTTTGCGCCTCTGCATTGGAAGTGGAGGAACTGCACAGAAGACCGGTGCGACCAGGCAGTCGCTGTAGCCGCTTGTTCTGTTATGCACCTGATAATGCCACTGATAATTGGTCACGTGTTGTATTATCAGATAATTTTTTCGCCATAGTCTCTTCATCTTGTTTTTATTGCAAGGTGATTATCCCCGTTCCCAATACTATTCGAACCTAGTTTAGCAAAGGGAATTTTTCCCCAAACGATTTGCATTCTGAAATGTTTTTATCACCTTGGAATTGCAACTCGTGATTGAGAATAATATACCACTCGCCATATCGTTAATTCGCTTCGCTCACTCCATTGGCGTCGATCCATGCTTCATGTAATTTCTTTGATTCCAAGAGCATCACAAAATCGATGTACTAATTATTTCGACGCAAACTAATTGCAATTGTTGCTCAAAGTTCGTCCATCACATTCCGCATCACGCCTGCAGTAATTCATCGACATCATTCGTACGTTAAAATACAATCTCAAAGTCCTTAACACGTGTCAACAATAGAGCAGCGTCAAGTGACGTCATATTGGCTACGAGACACCATTTGGAGGTAATAGCTACAAGGTGCACTGGATTAAAATGTAACGGGGAAAACGGCACTTCTAGTCAAGACAGTGCTTTGAGAGCGGCTTTCTTAGGCTTAAAACAACGTTGTTTTCTCCAACAACAAAAATCGCGCGTTATAGGCTTAAGAAATCCAGTCTATTAGCATTGGCTTTAATAGGACGATCTTCCTTTCTCCCTCCAGTGCACCTTGCAGCTAACCCAGTTACTGGCTCCACCATAGAGTTATACACAATAATGCTACGTCGTGTCACTGTCCTATAGCTGACGCCCCCCCCCCCGAAAAAGTGTATTTTGATTTCCTGCTGATCTTGAGATCCATATATTATGATACGTCATGTTTCCGTTACTTCGTAATGATGGAAAACATGACGTCATAGTTTTATCAGGCGAAGTTTATTTTGGAAGGTCAAAGTTGGTTCAGGTGTGTGAACAAACGTCATGAACGTCATGAACAAACGTCATGAGGGTCAAAAAAACTTTGAGGTTATTTTTACAGTTTTTCCCCGCGTATTTGAGGGTATTAAAATCAAGTTACAGCGACAAAAATAGGCTTAAAGGAAGGGCAATTTAATTATCTTTCATTAAATTGGTCCTACTCCAATTTTTGCAGGTGCCTTGGTTCCAGAGGAGTAAAGGTACGCACGCCATGCATTTTTAATGATTTGAGATGGTTAAACCATCTGGTTGGATAGTAAAGTAGGCTCGCTAGCCGGCTGTTGGCTTTCTTCCAATCTCCGTGTTTCGACGGTAATTGGGAGGGTGTACAACGTGCATTGCATGTAACAGCAAGGTGCACCACGATTGTTGGCTCGTGTTGCGTCTTACTGTACAAAAATAGTCCGTTACACTACTACCATTAGATTACACTAATTAGATTACAATCTAATTATCTAATTAGATCCCTGTATCCCATGTATTAACGTTGCGAATGTTCAACTCTCCATTTCCTCCTCTCGTTCAGACCTGGCTATCATTGTTGACTCTAACCTAAAATTCAACATTCTTGTCTGCCGTGTCATGAAGAAGGCTTATGGCTGTGCACACTACATTCTTCAACGAGTATCGAATGTCAGTCAGCCTTTCACTGTTTGCTAAACTCTACAGAAACTTTATCCGTCCTATCTTAGAATACTGTTCTCCCATCTGCAGGCCTTGATAATCTACTAGCTGTGAGGATGCGCGCCTCTGGGGCCGCCTACCATGCGAGCCGAGCGCTATGCCGAGTGAATGATTTGTGACGTCATCAGTGGCAGAATTGAAGAAGCATTGTCACATTGTCTTGTGAGGCTGGAATTCATCCAGCGTCGTATCAACAAATGGATAATAGGCCCATTCGGCATCTTTCCTATCACCAGAGACTTCAACTCGTTATCCGCCTTAACTTAAAGGCGGATTGCAACAAAATGAAAGTCTGCAGCATCTAGCCCTATCGAATTCCCTCTAGCGCTATCTAGTTCCTTCTAGCGCTTGCTTGCAGCTAGCAAAGGAATGCACAAAGAAATATCTTTTAACACAAAAAACAAGCCTCCTTAAAGGAATAAAAAAGGGTTAAAGGGTTTAACGAGCGTTAACCACTCCTGGTCATCTGCCCGAAGCCCTTAAAGGAATACTAAACCCTCCAACAATTAATTTTTTTATTGATAGTTTAGACACTGGAATTAATGTTAACAGTCATCCGAGGTCAATAGGTGTCATTGTTTAAGCCGTACGAATTTTTAAACCACATGATTTAAGCAGACGATGCACAAGCTCTGGAGAAAATCCCGTTTGAGCGACGCGTCGTGACGTCAAGACTTTTAAGGCGCCTTCCAGCTGTCTGCGTGATCTGAAACAAAACGGCATCGCCTGGTCGTTTCCGGTTAGCTCGTTCGCCGCTAAAACATCATGCCGTCGTGCATAGTGAAGGAGTGTAAAAGTTCGTCAAACCACAAAATAATTTTGTTTAGCTAACCGAATGCCGAAATAGATGCCACCCGGCTGTGGAAGTGGTTGTAGTTACTGGAAACATTGGCGTTACAGGTTCAAACTGATAAAGCTGCAACGAATTGACAGCGACAGCGTTGTTGGTAGCCATGTTTGTTTACACGCAGAGACTAGGTCGCGCGCGCTGCACGATGGGAAGGGATGCGCTCCCCATTTCCCTTAAATGTTTTCATGTCACGCTGCTTCACGAAACCTCCATAGTCACGAGCTATATCGTAGTGTTACGTTTGGTTGGGTGTCTTAAAAAAACACAGTTATTTTAATTTATTGCGACGTAAGTAAGAAGGCAAGCGACATTTTATGAGTTTTGAAGAGGTGTTTAGGGTCTTAGCTATCATTAAAAAAATTGGAAAAGTGGGGGTTTAGTATTCCTTTAATTACCGAGTAAAAATTTGGAACGTCCTTGTGTAGCTGGAAGCAAGCTGCAAAGATTAACGATATTACCGTCACTAGATGACACCAGGGCATTTTCTTTGTATTCTACCCTGGCGCCATCTAGAAGAATGCATTAATATCGTTAAACTTTTACAGCTTGCTCCCAGGAGCACGTGGACGTACCAAATCTTTACTCAATAGCCTAATTCAGAAACCACGTGGCTTGTTCGGTGTGTTAATAGATATTTCCTTGTGTATTCCCTTGCTTGCTGCGTGCACGGGCTCTAGAACTTGAAAGTGCTGGATGCTGCAAACTTTCGTTTGGTGGCAACCCCCCTTTAAGGATCTCTTCCTTCGCGACGATGTTATGTTGGTTTAGAAGCTTTTGAACGATCACATTGATCCTCCATCAACCCTTTCTTTTTGCTACAGTTCTGGTATCACTCGTGGTCTCTATCAGAAACTCCGTAGTAGTAGTCTGCACGCCCAATACTCGCATAAACTTTTTCAGAGAAAGAGTGATTTCCGCCTGGAATGCTCTACCAGACTGTGTTGTGAGAGCACCTTCTCTTTCTGTCTCCTAATCTCGTCTTGCTCGTCATTAATTCTGGGTTCCGAATGGGTTGGTGTCTAATCTTCAGTTATTTTGTGGTTGATGACTGTGTTAGTCAATTTAAAAGGCACCTCCTGGTAGGCAATGGGACCACAAGAACATCGAGTTCTTGCCGATGGTCTTGTGGTTTCATTGCTTACCAGGAGGTGCCTTTGACAGGAGGTGATGAACAATCTTTCTGGTACACACGAACTGCCATGGCGGTTCGTTTGTTCGCCTCATCCAACTCAATACACCCAACCCCCCCCCCCCCCCGGGGGGGGGGGGGCGATGGGAGCGATCTTCCCTCCTAAAACCGAATCAGACCTGATCAGAGCTGATAATAGAGTGTTATTGTTTAAAGTCACCTTCACTGACTGTGTATATTTATTATGGATCCCTATATATACGGAAGCACACTTACAAAATCATCGTAATTACAGCTTTTTTACGTCGGTTTCGTCTTTTTTCTTGCTTTCGTCTTCACTTTCATTTTGCTTTCGTCCATTGTTATACTACGCGCAATGCAAAAATGGACGAAAGCAAAATGAAAGTGGACGAAAGCAAAATAAAATGACGAAACCAACGTAAATAAAAATCTAAAAAATATTAATTCTTTACCCGACTGTTTCAGAAATATTTCTCAATTTTTAAGATAGCAGAATAGCAGGAAGACAAAAAATTCACATGAAAACATGAAAAATCGTACAAGTAATAAGCAAACGAATAGGAAAAATGCAGGAATATAACGAATTTGTTATGCCTAGAATTTTTAATTTAAACAGAAATTGGTGAGTGCAAAAAGCTTTCTTTTACTGGTAAAAAAAAAACAAAACAGTGAAACAAAGAGCGTGCTTTTAAGTCTTTTTTCAGTCTCTCTCTTCCCCCCACCCCTCCCCGGTCCCCTAATATTTGTGAACTGAGACCACGATTGGAAAATTATGTTTTCGACGCCTAGGTGATGCGAAATAGCCCATCCTAAAATTTCATCCGAGTTCAGGATCAGCTGCTGCATCCAACTCAATACATGTTAATAAATCATTCTTGCAATTACAGTGCTTTTTGTTAATGTTATTATGAGGTTCCAAAACGTTGCGGATGGGGCAGTAATGGGGGAGGGGGGCGCAGGGGGGGGGGGCAGACTTCTTTGGACTTTATTGAAACAAACATTACATCGCCAACATTACAAACGCCAAATTGGAATTTCTGGTATTCCGCATGGTGACGCAATTTTATTTCAGCAAAGCTACTAAAGAAGTCTCCCTCCCCCAACCACCTCCCCCCCCCCCTTCCACCACCTTCATACGGCCCCATCCACAACGTTGTGGTACATCAGATTAACATGAAATGGCAACAAAGATGTGCCAATTGTAGTGGTTCCCTTTGTACTCTTGATGTGATAAATTAAGAGTCAGATAGTTGGTATTTAACATAATATTATTTAGTAAGATAGTGTATTGTATATACTCAAGCTCTTATTCAAATATAACGCATACACAATTGTATAATATACACAATTTATATTTGAAAATATTAAATTGAAAATATTTAATTATGTCCAGTTCTGGTCCTTGTGACCCAGTAAGTCAATATTTAAACAAAATATTTTATCGGAAGGATAGTGTTCTGCATGTACTCGAACCCACACGCCTTTTGCTGGCATTTGTAACTGTTCCCAAAATATGCAACCGCACGGGCCGCAATTAAGGGGGAGGGAAGGGGGGCACAAGCGGCACTGCTCCCGGCCCCGGCCCCAAATACAGTCCAACCCCCTCCCCCTACCCGAATAGTAAGGTCAGCCCATAAGGAATACAAAGGAAAGTATACTAATAAAGTGGGGGAAATGCCCTAAAAAAAAGAAAGGTCCTCAAAAATTTACTTGATGGGGGCCCCAGTTAACGGTGGAGATGCCTAAAAGAAAAATAAAAGTCCCAAAATTCAGCTTGAAGGAGCAGTTAATGGTTTGGCCCCGGGCCCCCAGATTTGTAGTTGCGGATCTGCAACCATGCCATGCCTAATGCCCATCATGGGCGCATTGACAAATCAATAAAGTTAAAGTTGGCAAGATGTTACCCGCATACCATTTGAGCTAAAATTACAGTAGGTCTTCTACAGTTGTCACTATCCGTATACTTTTAGATTTTATGACCATAAGCGTTGCATTCATTCAGAAAGAAGGGGGGGGGGGGGAAGAGTGTGGTATAGCACTATCGGCAGACAAAGGGTAAAAAGCAACGTTTTCAATGGAAGACGTAAATAAAGACAGGAACACCATTTTTTTCCATCCATGCAATCAGAGGTCTAAAAAATAGGTGTCTAAAAAACTAGTAATGGTCGGCCCAAATATTGAGCTTGGATTCCTGGAATTAGCACTGCAGTCCTGGAATAACCTTTTTGTTTTAATGTTGTTTCTTCGTAATATTTGTCTACTACAAAGCCATCCCCCACCCAAAAAAAAAAAAAATGAAAAAAAATGGATAAGGGAAACGTGCCCCAAGCACGGGCGCCCTTGTTAACGACCTCTCGCAATACACGATGTGAAGAAAAATCCTATGAACATGACGCAAATCCAAATGGGGTCGAAAACATATATCTAAATACAGATACAAACTTATTTTCGTTGCCTTTTGGACTTAAATGTCAGACTGCCTTTAGCGGGAATTGAATCCACAGCCTTTGAGACCTAACGCCGAAGTCCTACCGCTCAGCCATACTGACACGGCCTCTTTCTGACTGCGGCCATAAATGTACTCTTGGCCAGCACGTCTTCTACCAGGGTTCGTACATCAGACATGAAACCATTTCCAAGGCCTTTACAAGGCTTTTCAAGCCAACTCGAAGCCAATTTCAAGGCCGTTTTGCACGCCAAATTGTTAAAAATTACCTTAAAATAAATTCATTCTTTTTGCTAGCCGATACTCCATAACTGAATAAACATCCATTTAAAAGTTATTTATTTTGCCCCTCATCTTGGGACAAATTGCCTTTCCAATACCGCACTTACACGTGAATACGAACAAAGGCACTCCGAACAAATCCGAACAAATACGTATAAATTGACAAATTGACTGCATTCATCAAACATAGTACGCTAATAAAATTCAAGGACATTTCGAGGCACTTACAAAAAAAAAATGCCAATTTTCAAGGCTTTTCGAGCCTTGAATTTTAGGATTTGAAATGTAAGGCTTTTCAAAAAATTGAAGGCCATGTACGAACCCTGTTCTATACCTAGTACGGAGTCGAACATGTGCTGCGTCACCAATTAAATGCCCCCACACTTTTACGCCTACCACGGAGTGCTCTACAAAATTGACCAGTTCCGGAACAACGAATACACGCGATTAACACATCTGCCGTGACCTATCCAGAATAAATTTATAGTTGTACGACGAAACCGTATCACGTTTCTCACATACACGCAATTTTGTTTTTACCCAATGTCAAGCCTTCATTTTTTCTCGGCGCGTTCAACAATCAAGCCCAAGCTTGTTAAGCACAGTTTCACCTTTCAATTCAAAAGTGCTGTGATTATGCGTGACAGATTTATTGCTCAGGGCTTGGGGGGAGTTGGGGGTCGGGGGAGTCAGAGGTGAGGGGATGTGTGAGCTCTAAACTTCGTTGTCCGCCCCTTTTCCCCCCTTTTTATGTGTGCTTGTGTGTCCACGCTATTTCCCCTCGTGTTAAGCAGGTGATAGAGAAAGCATGAAGAAGGCCACTTCATCAATGGCCTATTGGGGCCCTTGTTTGCACTTGGCCATGCGCGCGCGAGCCGGCTTTATTTTCAATGAACCACGAACATGAGGAGCGAATTGAACGCAGGTGGCGCGTCCTATTCCAACCACTGATCTCCACAATATGGAACAGAAGGTGCCGAAAACTTGACGCCATTTTCTAAATGGAACGTGAAAATCGGGTTCGAAAAAATCATTTATTATTTTATTTTTTTTATTCTTTAATAAGTCCCTTGGGGACTTCTGACATCTGAAGCAAACTAATTTAGATAGATGAATCTGCCTGATTTCGAACCGTTAACTTTAGACGTTTTTATAGGAGAAAGAAGTCGAGTATAAGGCAACCGGGGCAAATTTGGGGATTCAGACTGGGAAACTCCTTATCATCGTACGGGACCGAACGAATTAATATCCAGAATAGGCATGAAGAATTCCCATAGCAGTAACATACATATAACGTACAGGGTGAAACAGTAGGCTAACTTTACTCAATAACCCTATGGGACGATAGGCCTATACGGTAGGCCTATATAACAAACATTAGCAACTGACTTGCTCAGGTGCCCCTACTGGTAAAAATTAGTTGCACTCTGCACGGCTCCTCTCTCTTTCTGTCTTCAGGGCGCATTTAAGCAACGGCTCGTGTTTGCATTCTCGCAGCTAGAATTTAATGACGATGACAAAGACATCGTTGCCATGGTAACAACGCCATACCTGGATTAGCTAAATCCGGCATCGTTTGAGTAAATGCTTGCAGTCTTATAATCTGTGACAAAAAGATAAAGAATTCCTCCTGACGCCATGTTCCCAGTCGCTTCAGAAATCATGTTATTAACGGTTTTTGTTGCGAGTCGGCAAAGCTAAAACCGCCGCCATGTTGGAATTTCAGGCATTTTCCAGCTTCTAGCTGCGAGAATGCAAAGGCTAATCGTCTTCAGTTCTAATCTGATGAGAGCATCGTTCATGGAAGATATGGATCCGGCCACCAAATTATTTCTATACATTCATTAATTTTTTTCTTTGTTTATTTAATTTTTTTTTTGTATTTATTTATTTAATTTTATTATACCTAAATTAATATCACTGCTTTGGGTCATTTCAAGTCTCCAACAACAAAAAAATTCCAATTTTCAAGAATATTCAAGCCTTGAATTTTCGGTTTTCAAACCTAAGGCTTTTCAAGGAATTCAAGGCCGTGTACGAACCTTGGGACAGGGGCAACATTTAGTACTTTTTGCCTTTTCAGCCGGTTTTGCGCCTTTATATACGTCCTTTCTTAGGCAACGTCGCACCGCAATTGTCAGCATAAAAAGGCCAGTTTTTTTCTAACAGTTTATAGTGTGCGCGGCCTATCTTGAGTTCGCCCCAGAACGAATACAGATAATCGATTGTATGTTTTCGATAGCAGAGCACCTTGTTGATATCCTAGATGGTTACAAAAACAATGGCGGCCGTCGATGAAAGCCGCTGATCCCTCCAGGAAGACGTAGCCGCTCATAAAATACCTGCAGGACTCAAGATACGCTGCGCGAACAATAAAACAACAAACTGGAAAATGGCTTCTCCCCGTTCGTAGCATTGTTTTTCCTTTAAAGTCTAAAGTAACCGCTGAATTAAGTTGGTAAATTCTCTTGGCAATGTGACATCACCACTTTGAGTAGGCGTAGTATTCCTGAACTTGGCTGTCAATATAACTCGAGATTTTTTATATATCACTATAGTTTTCGTGTGATAATACCAGCTTCTGTTTTCTTGCTTAATTTCTTACGAAAAAAGCTAGCTAAATGGGAGAGAGGTCTAGATCGAGTTTGGGGAATTCTACAGGACCAGAACTTTAGGTTTGGGACCAAAAGGAACTCAGCCTACTTTGGGCCTTATCACGGAAGCTACCCTAACTAAGGTTCGTAAAAACAGTCCTACTAAAGGATTAGGTAGCAAAAATTCCCCTAACAAGCAGACCTAGCAGGGGTCGAGTAGGACCAGCCGGGTGGCTAGACCGAAGGCAAACTGATTTTGCATGCTAGCTCCGTTTCTTAAAATACGGTTTGGTTACCCCTGACAACAGCAAAATAACACGGGTATTATGGGAAATCGAAACTTCTAGAAAGTTTTAGAGGCAGGAACCGGAAATGAAATTACAATACATAAATAAGTTAGCCTACGATAGATAAACAGATGAAGACTTAATTGGTCATGGGCCGCAGCAAACAGTGACAACGTACAAGATTTGGAACAATTTCCGTCACGCGTTACCATGTACAGTAAGAGACAGCCAGTAAAATACGGTTTGTGGGAATGTTGGCTTCACCACCATCCAGTTTTATGCGTTAGTTTTTGCAGGGTACAATCAATAATAATAATAATAATAATAATTTATTGCTTTAATGTACAGAATATTATGTACAGGCACTCAGCTCTTGTAAGCTTGCCTGTGCAAGCAAGAACACACAGTATAACACACTTAATAAATTTTAATACATGATTTTATAGTCTATAATATATATTTTACAAGTAGATTAGATTTAAAAAAAGAATAACAAAAATTATGTATGATGTTGTAAGATCTATTTCTTAATTGCTTTTTGAACGTTGTGAAATGCGTCTGCCTCTCTTAACTCCTCGGTAGTTTATTTAAGTAGTGTGGAATTAGAACGTTTAATCCTAGTCTCTTACCATACGAATTATTCCAAATTGGTTCAATTAATCCTTTGTTGTTTCCTCGAATTATCCTATTTATTTTTATTTTATACTCTCTGTTATTATAATGTCTTTTAAAAAGGCTCCAAGCCAGTGTTTGTGGAACATTTAAAATATGGTGTTTTTTTTTGTATACTTCTACACTGTTTTGCGTTTTGTCTTTCTTGAAAAGTGCTTTTAGGGCGTTATTGATTACTTTTTGAAGATGATTAGTATTAATAATAATAATAATAATAATAAAATGGGAGCAGCCACTTGCACAGTGTTATTTGGAGCTAAAAAAAAGTGCACAAAAAAATACACGTGCTTCGTTAGCAAGCATAAAAAACAACAAGTAGAGTCTGCTTCAGTCATAATAAAATGTCACAGTACGCTCCAGACTTCGATAACACTAAAATATTATTTCATGAAAAACAATGCCAGGCATGATTGACTCTATAAGAAACACTCTGTATCTTCACCAATACACAACCATAACCTAAGCAAACTCTGCGTTTTGTTGTATGCTTGATAACGAATCACAATAAGCTACGAAACGTCGCATGTTTGTGTATTTCATTGTGCACTATTTAGACTTGACCTCTAAACAACGGTGCGTTTAACAGCACGAGCCATCGTTTGCAAACGGTTTTGTGTAACGGCATGATTAACCGAACCTTTTCAAGCAGAAGCACATGCAAGAAGATCCCGATTTTTACAGTCCGTGCCCGTGCACTGTAGTGCCTGTCTTTATTTACATTTTACGATGAAAATGTTGCTCTTTTACTTTCTTTTTAGGTTTATTTGGCCTTTTTTCCCGATCTTAACCCTCCTCCCACCTTTTTTTTTTTTTTAAAGTCTTCGGATGCTGGTTGTGGTCCTTAACATTGTTAGCAAGCATCCACAGACTTAAAAAAAAAAGAGTGGTATGGTGGGTGCGGGTTAAGATCGGAAATAAAGGGCAAAGAAAACTAAAAAAGAAGGTAAAAGAGCAACATTTTCACCGGAAGATGTATGTAAATAAAGACAGGCACTATTTTTCCGAACCTTTCGTTCAAAGGGCTAACACAAGAGTTTCTTTAAAAAAAATTAGTAATGATCGGTTGAGAGGTATCCCAAGAAGGGGTTGGTGGGAGCACACCACGAGCCCCACGTGCCCAACTTGCAAACGTCCGGACACCGTCCTAAATTCGTGTAAATTTGTAGGTTGCAAAGTACCATTTTGTCACAATAAAAATATAAACTCAGCTCTCAGAGTCTCCCATCACCAACATGTTGGATTAGGGTATATCTGAAATGATCTCAACTGCTCCTAATCTCCGCCCACCAATTCATCCTCGTTGGCTCCCACGCAGCTTGTAGGATCTGTACGACAGATAAAGATCAGTGGCTGGCTGGCTGGCTTCTTATCTGTGTGTGGGCGGGGAGTGTGTCACCAGAGCAGGCGCCAACTAATCGCTGGGGCCTGCCTCTTTTCAGCTTGGGATCCAATTTCTGTTCCCCCATTTTGATTGTGATGATGGAAGAGATATGGTTTGAACCTTGGTTTGAACAAATCTCCAGCCCCGTCAACGTCTACCTAATCAAAGTTTTTATGGACGTAATAAAAAAAAGTGTGTCCTGTCCATCTGATTTGGTGGGTACCGGGACTGACAGCAGAGTTGGGCGCGACTAAATATTGAATCCAAATTCGAGTTTTAGACCGGGTTTGAACCAAGGCCACCGAGGTTGGAGCTGTGCAATCACTGTTCTCCTCGGATTCGGCTTTCGTTGCAATGACTTGATCGGAACTCACACCAACGAACTCCGGACCTGACATCAACGTCCCATTTCCTCATGGCCATAAGGTCAACTGCCCTTGAGGCCAGCCACCCCCCTTTTCCTTTATTCCAGATTTTTTCATTTTTAATCCACTTTTCTTCCTCAAGAACTATTGAAATTCTTTTCTAAATTTTGACGTGCATTAATTTGCTAATGCGAATTGGCTTAAGTTTATTTTTAAAATCGTGCGTTGTTAGTGGTCCACCAAACCCTTGCATGTCCACTTTGCTGTTTTAATGGAGCACAGAAAGTAATTTTATTATAATTACTAGAGGAAGCCCGTGCTATGCACGGGGCCGGTCACATTTCCCGGGACACATTTCCCGGGACATTTTCCCGGCACTCTTTCCGACGACTTGTCAGATTGATCGACCACTCATGCCTGGCTCCTTTTTGGCTGCCGGTAGAGTGGGAGAGTGCATTTTCAATGCAGGCGCGAGGAGGGGAGAAGTGGTTTTCCTTTAGGCTTTCCTTTTCCTTTTAGCCAGCCTCCGGTATTATTATAAAGATATTAAAATCGTCCAGAACCCGATATGAAGACCACGATTGTGTTCCTGAGCACATTAAGACCACATACCCGTGGCCTTGATGGCGGATTCTGAAAGTCTTAGCCTTGGATAATTCTACTCGTGTGCCCCAGACGACTAAAACCGTGGCTCCAAGGCCATAGTAACGACTGCGTGGCCTTCGTAATGGGTTCTGAAAGTCTTTATAATGGCCTTGGAGTTTTGGTTTTAGACGTCCGGGACATACGAGTAGCGCTCTCCTAGGTCAAGACTTCCAGATTCCGCCATCAAGGCCACGAGTATGTTGCATTAACATGTTCAGGAAGTCATGATACGTCTTTGGAGTAATGACTGAGAAGTCAGGGACGTATGGGTGTCAGGAATACTCTAACGCAATAATAAAAACCTTCAGTACCCACCATAAGGTAAAAACCATGTGACTTCATGGATGGTTCGAGAAGTTCCTATTACGTCCTTGGAGTAATGATCAGACGTCAGGGACATAATTATGGGCATAGGGAGTTCTCAAACGCAATATGAATGACTTGGAGGTGCTAAGGGAGAGGACGATAAGTTTCGAGTCAAGCCCAATTCTTATTCACTCCTTACTGCATAGCTAGGGGACTAGGCACATAGTATCACGTATTAGGCATCGGAAACAAGGTTTCCACCTGTACCGACCTTGGGTTTAGCTTCAGAGAGACGACTTGCAGGTCCAATACCAACTGAGGATCCATCGTTCAGGGACCCGTATGTATACGCATGAGAACATTAGGGTGCCTACCAAGGTTTTACGTCACGTGACTGGCTGGTAGGTACGAGCCGGTGCCAACTCGCTGCCCGGCTGTTAGCGCTCGGCCAACTCCTATGTCTAGCCGGGAGTTGGGCAGGCGTTGAACAGCTCATGCAACGGCAAGGTGAACCACGGAGTGATAGCTTCGCATTGCACCTTACTGTACGTGAATAGCCGTTACAAGACTTTAATAACTTACTATCAATACCAAAAATGGGTTCGGGAAGTCTTCATAGCACCCTTGCAGTGTTAACTAAACGTTCTACCAAGGACGTACGAGTAGTGATCTCATTTTTTCAGTCCGCAATAAAGATTTACAGATCTGGCTATAGAGCAGTGACCTGTGACGTCACAGTTTTCTGCGGTACTGTCATCATGTGGCCGTGGAGCCCGACCTCTGGCTAGACTGGTGGGGAAGACAGTTTGGCTTTCCGCCATTTTGTTATTTGGCTTGTTTCGTGCCATCAGCGCTGGTGTCGTGTTTATCCATCAAGATGGTTAACGATTGTCGGATTTCTGGTTGCGGCAACAAAAGAGGAGTAGAGGGTTCGTCCATGTTTCGATTTCCAGCGATTTCCAGCGAATTCCATCCTCCATGGCTAAACCAGGTAACGTCGTCTGCTTGCTTCATACGCGATAATTTACCCCACCACTACAAGATGGCGGCACGCGTTGTTCGGTTGCCATGAGCAACGGACAGCGATGACGGTGCTCTACAAAACCCAAGACTTAGCAGTCTTCTTGGTTTGTATGAAAAGACATTACTATGGCTTAAGCGTCAGAGATGTTCGAGTTACAATTTGCAGGTCGCCGGTTCGCATCCTTCATCCAGATGAATCTACAAAAAAAAAAAAGGCTGGTCTAATCTTAACAATTTTTAGTTAATACTTTTCGCTGTGGTGCTATTGTTTTCCCCTTATTTTTGTCATTTGCGAATATTTGTGCGTATTGCAGATTTGGGCGTAACTGTTTCGATGTCTCCTCCTCCTTTCACAGCCTGAAGTAGGCACCTGCCATTGCTCGATTTGCACCAAACGCTTATCTGTCCAGCACTTAACCGACAAAAGTACATTTTCCTAATGAACATTTCCGTCCCATTCTCGGCTGCTCTTTTCTCTCTGTCCCTCTTTAACTATCACCCAACCATACGACCTCCTGTCGAGTTCGCCCAACACACTCCACGCCCCCTGCTGAGAACGAACTCGTTTCCCGCGCAGTTTCTGTGTTGCCCGGCGTCGGCGCGTGGCGGTCGCGTGCGAACGCATCCGGCGTTCCAAGATGGAGACGAAAGAACGAAATAGAGCCCCTACTTTAATCAAGGAAATGTCCTAATCATTCGGTGATTAATCACTGATGGTCCTCCATCTGGTCGCCTTTGGGTGATGCTTTCCAATCAGGACAATGCTATATCCCCTTCTTCCCCCTCCCCCCACCTCCACTGCAGTCCTTCTCCTAATGCCTCCCCACCCCCAACCCCCACCTTCTTCGGACGTTGGTCGGTACTATAAGACACGTGCCACGTACTTAGGTGACATGCGCAGAATCACAATGTTGTCGGAAAGCCAACAATGCATCGTAATCACTGATCCCGGTAGTTATTATCTGGATAAGCGACTAGAGTGAAAGACTGACATGTGTGATCCAAATCAGTGCGGACTTAAATTTGTCCCGTATCTGAATGGGTATAGAAAGTTCTAGAAGATTACTTTAATGTAGCAGTGAGTCTTTTAATATTAAATAAACTAGCTGTAGCCCATGTGTTTGATGCACCGTTTGCAACATTGGGACCGTTTGCTCTGTCATGTGTTTGTTGCGGAAGGCGTTTATCTCGTCTATGTAATTTTGCGCATACTGGCTAACAAACGCTGATTTCCGTTCACTTCGCTCACTCAATCAGCGCCTTCCCCTGACCTTTCCCCAAACTCAATGAGTTCGTGCGTGTTATTTTCTTTGATGGATTCAGGGCAGAAAGTAATCCTTTTATCCTTTAATTTTAATCGTCTACAACGACAGAACCCTAAGCCAGCGGTTTAACATTAAGTTGCATTATAACTGAAGCACTGTTTTATCCATTAAAAGTTACGTTTATTTGTGTATTTATTTATGTATTTATTTGTGTCAGTTAATTACCAACAATCATTCCGTTTACAACCATCGAATACTGACATTATTAAAAGAGATTGTTGTATTCCATATTGTATTTTTCGGGCCGGTGGCCCGAGTAGCCATTTCACAACATAGGGTATTCTGCAACTCGTTTTTTTTAATGTAGATACGCACGATAAAACGTTTTTTTGTGAGCTTTGGACAACTTATCAGGGAAACGAAAGAATGATGATGTACCATATCAGTATTGCCGCCAAGAAAAATGTGTGGAGTGGGCCGAACGAAACCAGCTAGGCGGTCTGGGGGAGCGCATTAGCTTACCCAGTGGGTTCTGAAGCTGACGCATTCTGTTCTACAGTACGTCACTGCTGTATCCGGTTTCTGGAAATTCTCAAGGAATTTATTTAGCATTATGCACAACAGTCTGTTTCAGCAGGGAGAAGGGGAGGGGGAAAGTGCCTCCTGCACACCATGCTACGATCAACCATATCATAGTGTCAAGAAGGCCAGATGTCACTTTTACCGCTTTTAAGACTTAAAGGGATATAACTCCCAGCGCCATTTTTCTCGATCAACCACATCAAGTACGGCCCCAAAGGTCTATTTATTTACCGTTAGTCTTTCCCTTGCTAAAAAACCGTTTTAAAATGTGGCGTCTAGGAGATTTTCTGTCGAATATTGTTAACTATATTTCAGAACGACCCGTTCCTATATGATCCTTTGAGCGCCTACAATGACCTTGAAGTTTTATCTGTGTGTGCGCAGTACTAATTTTAATCGTTTGCTAATAATTACTATGACATCAAAATTCTAAAAGACTAATGCAGTAAAAATTAAAATTAATTATTCCAATAGATCGCTGAAGCAAAATTATAGCACACTAGTCTAGAATATTATAAATTGTGATTTTAAAATACGAGAATCATTCCGGTTTGTGACGACACGATTAATGCGTTCACTCTGGCTTGTCTATTAGGCGCAATGCCAACTGAGATAGTATCTTCGTTTTTCGCTGCGAGGAACGAAGCTACGGTATCAGTTGACCTTGACTATGGTAAATGCGCGGATGCGATCGGCGCGTACCTGTTATAAGGCAGGCGGAGGGTTATATGGCAGGCTGTATGTTGCTTTAACGATTGCGACATCCGCTGTAATTTAATAGCCCAGCCCAGTCTTCTCGGAGATGTTTTTTGCAGGATATAATTTTTTTCTGGTATCTTAAAACTTTTCACTTACCTCAACTGCATTGTCATATTTTTACTTATGGAAACAAAAATAAGACGGCGCAAGTAGCGTCCATAGCTCGTCACCTGACTCTTTAGCCTACAACCAACGTTTCCCGAATTCGAGAAAAGTCCAGCACCCAAAGAGAATTGAAAAATAAAGTGTGTCATGGAAAGATGTTCGTCATCATTGAAGGAGCAGCGACAACAGGAAACGGCAGAGCGTTCCAAGAATGTACCAGTCTTTCAGTAAAAAAAAAAAAAAACAGGTCACGGAGTTTACGGCGAGAAGCAGCACCAAGATGCGGAAAGAATCCCTACGAGTAATGTTATGATTTGAGGTCGAAAAAGGGCAGGGTTTAAGGTCTAGAAGACGATGATGAATTTGGTAGGATACGCATGTCATCACCCCGATGAAGGCGATCCTGGATGGGTTGTCAAGCAGAGTAAACAAACAACGGGTAGACGCGGAATACTGACAGGACACGTCATTGTGCGGGGCAAGAGGGCCAACCCACCAATCTGGAAAACTCAGGGAATTTAAACTACGTTTGAAACTCATGGAAAACTCAGGGAATTTTTCTATTTTTCACAAAAAGCCTGGAAAAGTCAATGGTTTCACCAGGGAGCATACCAAAACTGCAAAGTGAACGTCATTATGTACCA
>JAHWFP010221922.1:5409-19322 GCA_023313725.1 Lithobius niger | reverse complement strand
AAGTGCTTCGTGTTGACACCGATGTAAGAAGAGTCGATTGAACCTTAAAGGGGGATTGCCACCAAATGACAATCTGCAGCATCTATAGCCATTTGCCGCTATGTAGTTCTGTCTAGCCCTTACTTTCAAGAGGCGAATGAACGCACAAACAAATTTCTTTTTACACAACAAACAAGCCACGTGCCTCCTTAATTATTGAGTGTAAAGTTGGTGCGCCCACGTGCACCACGAAACAAGTGGTAAAGTTAAGCCTAACGACATCACGGCCGTTTTGAAACGCAGATTTTGAACCGCTAGATGGCCACCATCTGCTGACAGTGATATCGCTAACCTTGACCGTTTGCTTCCTGGTGCACGTGGACGCACCAACTTTAAGTTTAATAATTAAGGAGGCACGCGGCTAGTTTGTTGTGTAAAAATAATTTTCTTTGCGCATTCCTTCGCTTGTGGAAATCAAGTGCTACGTAACTAAATAATGGTACACGGCACTGGATGCTGCAGACTGTCATTCAGTGAATCGCCACCTTTAAGCCTAAATCGCGTATAAAATTAGTGGCTCTACACTCAACAGTTCATAAACACGATTTACTGCCACATCTGTTTAGATGCATCAGTGATTTTCAGTGGGTATTGGGAAAACCCTTGTCCCTCAACCTTTTAGCATTTAGCATTTGGCAGTAGCCTCGTTAGCCCACAATAGCTATGATTCCTTAGGCATCTCGTATTAATTAACTCTGAGAATTTATAGTGGTTTAGTTAATTACTAATATTATTTTGAAGATTTAAGGACTGGTTGAACACGAACTTGTCCTATAACTTTTATAAACAGAGAGAGCTTCTACTTGGGTGATAAAATGAGTAAACGTAGTTTTCTTGAGTCACGTAAACATCTTACTGAAACGCCATTGTACGGCGCCATATTGGTTCTCGTTGCTTGTGATGTCGTAGCTATCCAATGGAACGCTTTACATGTCTTCGTCAATGAAGATTAGCCAACGAGCAAATCTGTGCAAGAATTTCAGACCACACCTCACGGGTGTAAGTTGCACCAGTGAATCACTGGTGGTGCATGATGCACATTTTTGTTGTGGTGAGTATCCACTGGTTAGTATTGCTTCCTTTTGAGGGGAGGGGGGGAGGGGCATCCCTCCTGAGTGTCATTGGTGTCGCCAGCCCATCACGGTCCCTCACGTTCTTGTTGATTGTCACCATCTTGATGGTGTTTGCGGCCATTTCCATCTTCCACGAGACATGACGTGTCAATTGGGCGATGATTTTGTGCTCCTGTTCGGGATTTTTCAATTTTTGCAAGAGATACAAGATTTACGATAAGATCTATACACTCCGGGTTTGGTTAACATCTCTGTAATACGTGGTGCAGTGGTTTCCGGGCCACTGCACTGTGACTGAGGTCGGCAGCAACAACCTAGCTGTCGACGCACCATTAAGCCTCACTCCGTCACCTTTATTATTAGCGCACAACTAAAACCTGCTTGAAAGTTTTATTTCGGGACACGTCCGAAACAATGATGTTTTTGTGAGAGGAATGTCCGTATTTTTTTTTTTAATAGTGAAAACGTCGGAACTGTCAAATTTTCTCTGGATAACCCCCTAAAATATAATGTCCAGGGAACGGGGAACGGAGAATGAACACTGAGGGAAAATAGCGAACACGAGGTCGGTAAATCAGTAAAATATAGGAGTACAGAAAAAGTGGTTGTGGAGCATCCAGCCAAAGACCATGGTTTTGGAATATAGGAATACAATGGAAAACAACAGGGATTGAAAACTAGTTTCAACTGTGGGTCAGGGAATGGTGTGGCGGGGATAGGCGTTCGTGTGGATGAAGAAAAACATTGAAGAAGTTCGCACTTGGGCCGACAATCGCCTTTTTTTAAAGAGTACTCCGTAATTATTGTGGATGATATAGAACAATAATTCGTTGATGAAGTAATTGAGAAAGAATATTCCCTAGTTTTTCCTTGAGGCTATCATACAGCTTTATTAAAGTTTCTTTCAACTTTTTTTCCATTATAGGACTTCTCAGTAGATTTGGAAATTGCCATTGAGTGGTTGGATGATAGGCTTAACTTGCCAAAGGCAGATTATATTGGCCGAACGGATGGTACTCTTAGAGAAGCCACTTTTGCTAAACTGTGGTCCCCGGACATTAAATTTGTTAACTGCAAAGGATGTGTCCCGCAAATGGTGCCTGACAACACGAAATATGGGGCACTCAGCACCAGAACTTCCTTCTCCACAGAAGAAAATCCTGTTGTGGCCATTGAGGTTTCGTACAGGTATTTTATTTTAATCATCAGAGCTCTGATACTTGCGTTAAATAAAGTAAAATGCGGGATTTTCGTTATGTTCATAAGCAAAGTCTACCGAATAATTGGCCGTCTCTGTACAGCTGGTAACACAAACTAAATTAAATCTATTCAGGAGAGAAGATGTGATTATGAGGTGTGTCCATGTCTTGATGATACGTGATGAATTTGTAAAATTGAAACGATTTTTAAGTCTGTAAACCAAAGTATCACCAAAGTATCGTCGATGTGTTGCTTTCTGAGCGCTTAGAACGTACTTGAAACGGCCTTTTATTTAGGGCCTTTTTCTGGAAAGGCGTTTCATGCTAAAACATACAAATTGTCGATTTCATATAAGCACTCAGTGAATTATGACTGATAAGTCAGTAAGGTACACACAAAAATTGTCCTCTGTCTGCGGCTGCAAGACAGCGGGACAGGTTTCTTTTTCGTACTCATGTTTGTAATCCAGTGATTGCCTAACCACTGGATTACAAAAAAGAGCACGGAAAAGAACCCTGTGTCGCTCTTCAGCACCCACTGTCAGGCGAAACTTTTTGTGTGAACCTTACTGACTTATCAGTCATAATACCCTTATTATTTCTATGAAATCGATAATCTGTGTGTTTTAGCACGAAACTACTTTCCAGATTTAATTTACTGGAAGTTAGCTGGAAAGGAGTTGAGTGGTAAAACGCACAAATTATAGATTTCATATAAGCATGAGTGACATTCGGTGTGAGAATTTTGGTGTTCTTTCCACAAAGCGATTCTTGCTAGTTGCGACATCGGGTTTTCTTTAAGATGCATTAGCAGTCAGTATTTAACATAAAATGGTGAGTGGGCGAGCCACATCGTTGTTTACGAATATTGCGATGTTTACGATTAGAACTTCCAATGTTTGCCTTTATTTGGCGTAGCGACACTAGCCAGCGTCGTATTTTGTTATCCAACCTGTAATTTCGCTTGCTTTCGTATTTATTAGACCTATAAACCTAATATTTCTGCTGCTGACTCACCAAGCTAAACGTATCCTGACGTGAGGAATTTTTGTGCTTATGTAAAAGTCCGAGGACTCCTATATTTTTAGTGGCATCTGTGTGTTCAAACTACTGTCTTCTTCCTTGGGTTTGGTTCCAAAACTTTTAGTCTGTATTAGGTCGACTATGAATGCACGAAAAGTTAAAAAAAAAAACGTGTTGATTCATTCCATCCCTTGTAACTTCAGTCAGCTTCGCCATGCTATGAGAACAGTAGCTGAAAACGACAGATTTAATAGACTAATAAATTGACTAATAAATAAGATTTAATTGACTAATAAATCATTACGCAGTGTGTTGAATAGTCATCGACTTAATTTAGTTAATTTTCGGGTAAAGTGAAGGAATAGTTATTACGTTGCTTTGTATTAAGAACCAAAGGCGTTACTTCGTACTGTGACGAATATAGCTATGGTGGTAGTCACCCACATCAGTAATTGCGGATTAAGGTAAAGCCTGAAAAATCTTGAAGAACTAATTCGCCTATTAAATTCTGCATAAAGATCTGCTCTCAGTAGTCCCTTTGTTGTTGTTGTCAAGTCTGTGATCAAGTCATTACTACGTGGCTATATACATCAGTGTTTGGGCAAAGTTTACTGATAGCTTTTTTTTTTATCTTCTTAATAAACCGTTGCTCAGGACTAAATATTAATGCAAAAAAAAAAACCTTCGGAAATTATGCAGATCGACGGGGCTGAATTACTGAGTAGAACTGAAATCCTAGTCTTAGTGCTAAGTTAAAAAAAAAAACAATTTAATATGAAACATCCCTAAAAATCGTCGATTTCAGACTAATTACTAGTTGTTAGCAACTGACACCTTGGAGGGTTTCAGTTACGCTTGAATGATCTAGGTTCGGAACACAGAGAGAGAGACATTTTAGCTCTGATATCTTTACAGTCTAAGAAAAAACTCGAATAAACAAGCAAGCACATAGTTTCAAGTTTATTGATTCAGGCTGCATTTCATAATTACACACTATGAATTTTAATAATTATAATTTTTCTTTGTTCTTGTCAGTGAATCATACGTATTTCGATGCGATTTCAACTTTGCTGCTTACCCGTTCGACGTTCAGCAATGCGAAATTCAATTACAGATCAGTAAGTAAAATGTCTATTTTAATATCTTCATGTGACGGTAGATTTCCTGCATTACTATACCACCACACAGACAAGAGCTCATTTAGGTTTAGGGAAGGGAATGTCAAATGCAAGATTAACAGTTAACAGCACTTGAGATTTATTAATACTATTTTACAATATATGAAACGAATCTAGCCTGTTTTGTTTACAAAACGTACAAAACGTGAAACGTATCTAGCAAAACGATACGAAATTCAACGATACGAAATGACGTCAATCAACATCTTTTTGCAAAGAAGTAATTTATACTAGCCTAGTCTCTCGCTGCGCTCGCTCATTCGGCGGCATCTCGCTGCTCTCGAGGAGATTTCTTGTTGCAATTCTTACGGTGCTGTCAGACGCTCCCCAAAAAAAGGTGACGGAAATGTTCAAGGAAGTGATCCGAATAAAGTATGTGTTTTTCCTAATGCTACAGTTCATAAACAAACGATAAACTAAACTAAAAATGACGTAAAAAATTTGAACGGGGCAGTAAGGTTTCACATGGAGTAAACACTGCAGGCACATATTGGTATGTAAAACAAGAAACTTATAGATACAAACACGCCAGTACGACGTAGGAGTATCTAATTTGTAACTCTTACTTTGTACGTCCACTACTTGTCACAAGGTCGCATGGGAGAGAAGCTGTGGATTTGGCTTCATGAATCCTGATCAAGGGTAGTTCACGAGAACTGGCGTGGAACCGAGAGGCAAGTCACGCAAGTTCTACTCCAGTTGGCCTTGGCGTTAGAAACAAAGCTTCTTCTGCACTTCAAAGTCGTTTAAATTCTTTGTGAAGTAACACGATCTTGAATGAAAGCTAGGCCTACACAGGGTACTAAAGCGTACCCAATGATGCTCATCTTTCACCGCTATGGTATTGGATTATTACAACGTGGACAGTTGGGCAAATGGCATCAATATTTTATTTACGCAATGTAGTATTTAGTATTTTCTTAGCGTTCTAAACGAGTATTCGGTTGTGCTGGATTAGTTAGTATTGACTTGAAAGACTCCAAGGCTTTCAGATACAACAGATAACAAATCAATGTTCCGAAATATTCTCGGTGTTTAGCGATTGTGACTGATGAAGGCAACAAGTTATGGGCTTGCTCCTCTTTTACTGTTGCCGCCAGTCCACATGTTGATGGAAGTTCTGAAAACTTGGAAAAAACACTTTGGCCCACAACAATGGATTTTGGTCACACTGTCTGACGTCATGTATTGTTGCCTGATTGTTGCGGGAATTTGTTTTCCACTTATTTGGAGGTTATAAATGTACTTTCGGACATTAGGAATAGGCCTAAACAACGCACGGTTTTCTTACCATTCTTTCGACATATTTCTCATATTTGTGCCGTCTACTGGAAGTAGACGGCTACAAATATGAGAATGTCGAAAGACTGGTAAGAAACCCGTGCGTTGTTTAGGCCTATTCTTAATGTCCGGAGAAGACGAACAAACAGCCAACCAACCAAGCAGCCACAAATTGCATCTTTTTAATGATGCAGATAGCACAATCGAATAAAATTATTATAAATAACGGTTTAGCAAACCATTGTTACATGAATGTGGCTGTCTTGCCTGAAATGCGAATACTGCTGTGTGGAACTTACGTCACCGAAAGAACAGTTAATGAAACATCGCAGCTATCCAAAGCTCCAGAACGGCGCCAACTTCATTACGCTAATACAAGGCCGTAGTTAGCCAAGGGAAAATGCCCGACCAAACAAGGCAGAAATAGGTGGATTGAGGCCAGATTTAATTTATATTAGTTTTTTCTGTATTTTTAATTAATATTTGGCCTTTTTACGATTACATCTGCAAATAATAAGCAATAACTCAACAACACATATCATCACTGCCTCTGTCTTTCTCCTCGTTTGACATCTGTTACGCTTAATAAGATGCCATAGCAGAATTGGGGAAAAGATATGCCGTTATAGTGCTTGCACTGTTTCGACAGTTTTTGTCCTGGAGGAGGGGGGTAACATCAAAGACCTTCGAATGAATCTTCAGTGTGTGAATCTTCCCTAAAATTATCTGCGTGAAGAACATTGTCCCCCGTAAATACTACACGTGAAGGACAATATATAATACCAACCAAGTTTCTTTTTTAATTTCTAACACAAAGCAATCGATTTAAATAATTTAATGAACTAAATTCGTCATCTAGTTTTTATTGTAACACGAAACTCAACCTGTGTTCGAAACACTACAACAGTGGTAGAAAGTGTAACAGCAATTTTCAAACGCCATCACAAAGTGCGAGACAAAAATAGAAAACAAATTTTTCTGTTTAAAACGTTTACGCGCTTTTAAGAACGTGCAATTCTCGCATAATTTTACACTAAAAAAAATTGAATTAGTGAGTGGTTTTGTTAGAAATTTTCGATCGCATATAATATTTCCGTGGGACAATACCTCTTTCGCTGTTGAATTAAGGAGGGATTCACGTACTAAAGATTCATTCTAAATAGGTCTATTGCGATTTGAGAGGCAAGAAAATTTGTGGAGGGGATGGGGGGGGGGGGGGGCGGGGCGATTGATGTTTAAGTTACTTTTCACGTCTTGATTGCAATCATGTTTACCTGAATAGAAATTCTGAGGAATGCGAGAAGCCTATAGCTTGGCTCCTTGGCTTCACGTAGCAGTCTCTTAACGATTATCTACGAGCTCATAAAGCATGGCTTATTCTCAGTTTGTGTCAGTCCGAAAACACAAACAATCGTTATGAAGCAAGTAGCACTTTTGACCAAGCTTTTTACCCATAGCGAATAACAATATGGCATAAGAGGCTGTAATGCACAGCACAGATTAGATCATTAGAGAATGACTGCCCCACAGTGATGCACGGTATGTGCACCATTTTATTTTTTCACCCAGTGTTAAGCTTGGCATCATAACTGTGATAGCTCAAATAGCCATTTAGCTCGTCAGACACGAGAAGCATGCAAGCACAAAACTTTTCCATTTTGGAAAATGTCAACTACCTCAATTTCTAGATAAGTACACCGCTTACGAAGAGCCCAATACAACAGAAGCTAACTTATGCTCCGAGTTGGAGATCCTTTGTTTGGAAATGTAAAGTCGTCTAGAATTTATATCTGTGGTTTTCTCTTAGTTATAGGATCATGCTGAACTAGTGTGGCTCCTGACTGGAAGAAAATGTGTCTGTGTAAGGCATCCAAGACTGAGGTAGTCTAAAGATGCCAATAAAAGAGCATCCAACAACACTGCTTTAACGTTCTGAAAGGCTCAGTTTTGCGTAAGCCCATCCAATCAATTGTATGATTCTTCCCTTTAGCACGTCAAAAAGGTAATTCACAATACAACTGTACGATTTTAGGAACCATTCGCGCACCACCCACAACAAATTCTGAAATACGGCTGGAGTTCATGTATTCTCGTAGAGAAAGAGTATTACTCTAAAATCTTCTTCTCCTAGAGTTTCTCAAAACGCCATCATCGGTAAGCCTGCAGCTAAATTAAGGTTACCTTTTTTAGACGAAAATTATCATTTTTAAAGGCACATAACTCCCTCCGGTATATTTTTAAGTTTTCCTTGATACATTACCGGAAATAGTTTTATATGAATTCATTCAGTTCTTTTATTTGATCGTCTAAGGGTACGATCCCGATGACATATGTGGTGCGTGTACGCTAATAAGCTTTTTTTTTACCAATCGGTCCGAAGAGTATCTCACTCCCGCCAGAAAGCTTCTCGGGCTGCTTTTAACGGTGACGTCACGCGATGTTTACACGCCTAGTCTGTGACGTAGTGATTCTTCGTGCACTTCAAGTCACGTGACTTGCAGCTTCTGAGCAAAAGCCAAGTGAGATAGTAGCTGCCTTACTCGAGGCACGCAGCTTTAATCCCAGTTAACCTTGTTCTGAGCATATCAGGAGAAATGGCGAGTGATGAGCGCATTTATCTATTCCACCATGTAGATTTGCTACCGAATCGGTAAAGGAAAGGACAAAACGAGAATTGGCTCGACAATTAGGTTTATCCTATGTTTACCCAAAAAAACTAGGATTAAAGAAGGGGTGGGGCAGGAGTGTCGGGATCCTGACACGGTGATGGACAAAACCAAAGGCATAGAAGAAGTTAAATTGCGGATTGAGTGTCAGACGTAAATTCTCGTAGCAGACATACGGCCTAAGGAAAAAACGTTTAGCTGAAGTACCAATTAAATTACAACTAGGGTCGGTCGGGAGAAGCTTTTTTTTTTTTGAAGGTACATTTAAAACAGACCCAATTTTATGCTTTTTATTTAAGCTGTTTCTGAACAGTAACGCCGTTTTTTATTCCCGCATAATACTTAAACATGCAGTCACAAATTAGGCTGCAAGGAAAAAAAAATAACGGTCGGGAGAAATAAATGAGATCGGTCGCAGGGCCTTAAACTTACTGTCCGAAGAAGGGGGGGGGGGGGTTTAAAATATCTTTCCCCTCCCCCCCAAAAAAGCGATACATAATGACTGGTCCCTAAGCATGCCTCCTTGAAATCGCCAATAAATTAATATACGTAACATAATCGGCAACAATAGGACGTAAATTTCGACATCAACACAGAATAAAGACCCCCAGAATCTTTTATTTGGTCAACTTTGTTCAAATAAAACTAACGTGTGGGTATTTTACCGCAGCAACAGACAGGATACATTGATGATCATAACGTGCAGTCATCTTCGCCTGTGTTTGTTTACCTTTTAGACTTCGTACGATGTGTCACATGGCGTGGCTTGGAAATGAGTATGATCTAGCGTCGGATGTGACATCATGCTTATTTCACAGAGCAACGTGCGGCACGGTCGTGTGAACTATATTTTAGCGCAGTTGACGTATGAGTAAAGCGGCCAGGACGGAGGGATTTATGTGCCTTTAATACTGCTCTGAAAGACTTCTTTAGGTTGAATTGTTAATGATCGTCGATATCACGCTAGTGAGTTCGGAAAGTCTTACTCAAAATGCTTACGGCATTACAGAACAATCTTATGCTGGTAGTGCACCGTAAGAGTATCTGAGTGAGGCATGTACAGAAAAAGGCTTTTGTCCATCAGCTCAGCTCAAAATAAGATTTAATGGGGTGTACTTCCCCAAAAGCGTGCAAAAGGATGTGTATTCACCTCCTCGTTTGGTAACCCCAATCTGATGATAGGTATCGTTAAGAGTGAAACCACTAGTACTTGCCTTTAGGGCACCTTTGAGTCATGTCATCATCAGAATGAGTAACGAAAATTAAGCTTTTATTAATCACTTTCAAGTTATTGTCACATCTGCCATACTCGTGGACATGTGACGAAGAACGAAATGACTATGATCTAAAACTGGGGTTGATGTCTTAAGTTTCAGGAGCTTGTGCATGTATATTCTCACATCTGACCCTCGTCAAATCAGGATAACTAATACGGTTTTAGTGTAATTGTAAGATGATTTTCAATGTCAATATAAAAATCCAGAGATTTAAAACTGGTTTTAGAACAAAACATGTACTAAACGTCAGACAAACTTTGAAAAGTTGTTCTATGTCGTTCTCAGTAAGTACCTTACTTTCATTGACTCTATTATGGCTATCGTGCTCCAATGTGCTAAATTTGTCTGGCTCAATTCGAGCTTCCGCCACCAGTGCAAAGTAAAAACTCAACACCTGGCTCACAGTTAGGGTTCCCTGGTTCTGCTAGCTAATGTTACGTGTTTTCATCGTAATATACATGTTGAAGACCGTTCCATTGCTGGTAGTTATCAGAATTACTGGTTGAAATGAGTTTTTCAATAATATATATTGATACATATGCTTACGACTCTTCAGTTTTAAAGGTGATAGTAATAAAACCTGTACATTCAGCAAAGTGGCTATCAGCCACATAAACCCGGTAAAAACGTAACGAAGAAATGGTGGATCTTGTCACCAACTTATCTCTTTAAGGAGTTGAGATCAATTTGGAGGAGACGCGTGGGTGTTAAATGAAATCATGCAGGAGATTTGAGTAGGTTTAACAAATAACTGTACGTAATGCAAATATAAGCAGATTTGCACTGTGGGGGGGTGGGGGTGATTAACACCCACCAGGCCACCACAGCTACAGTGCAGTGGCCCAGCTTGCCACTGTGCCACACGCTAGAGACACATTAAACAAAACCCAATATAGTTTTTATCATCGTATACCCGTACCTCCTACAAAAAAAAAAAAAAACAGCATAGGAGGACATACGAATCGTCCGATTCACACGGTAAGTTTCGTGGTAGATGGAAACAACAATGAACACAATCATAATGGTAACAATCTACAAAAAGATAACAGACCATAAGTGGCTGGCAACACCAATGTCATTCATGAGGAATATCACCCTCAATAGGAAGCAATGTGTAAGGTCGGTGTGACTAATATACAAACGGGCCGGCATTACCTCTTCTCTTGGCAACTGAGGCAACAAGCCTAGTGCCATGCCTGGACAATACCTGTAATAGCCAACAACTAATTGCTGTCTTGTTCGTCTCACAAAGCAGTATCACCATGCTCGTTCCCAGCTATCCCAACATGGCCCGTGATCCAGCAGAAAATCAGTTTTTTGTTGGCCAGGCACTCTGAAAGGAAGAGCTTGGATTTGCTGTGTCAAGAGGTTCCGAGGGTTGCATAATGACAAGGAATTCAGGGCACTAATGGAATCTCTAAAGATGGTAAAATGCGTGCCCCAAAGGTCGAGGATCGATTTAACAGCCAGACCGAGTGCCAGAAGCTCTACCGGAGGCACAGAATTGCCTGATGGTAGGGGATGAGAAATAACCATACCCTCATTCACAGAAGCACAAGCTACACTAACTTCTTACTTCGACCCATCAGTGACAACATTGCTTGTGAAGTGGAGGGCTGCCAGACTGAATTCGAAAATACCACTTGGAACCCACCAAGGGCCTTTACATCTCCCCAAACCTCACGAATGCGGGATATTTTAAAGATCATCTCTTGACAAAACTACTGAAGCCTGTCCCGGAAATAACCCTTACCCACCCCGCATTCGCCAACCCACCAAATCTTTCTGACTATGTGCATCTATGTGCACTTAACGAAGGGATTTTCAGTGAGAGGTTATTCTTGGTGCTGGAGTTGCAGAGGTTATTATCTACATCCAAGTTTAACTGTTGTCGGTTTAGGTCACCTATTGATTATTTGGTTGCCTTTGAATCGGGCATGAAAGAGGCTTTTTGCCTGTATCATCATCTGGTTCAAGTCTTCTTTGATTAGGGGCAGGATTACGACATTATCTGGCATTGCAGGGTTCTCTATAACATCTACAACTATGGATGCAGGAGACGGATGCTACTGCTCTGTTTGGCTCTCCTCTTGGGCCATTCTTTTTGCGTACCTGTCAGTTCGTTCTTTCCTGCTTGTGTTATTTGAAAAATGGTGTGCCTCAGGGATGTTTTCTCATTGTCAGCCTTTTTGCTGTTGCGATCCACCCCGTTGCCTAGCAGGCCACTGTTGCCCAGTCATTCTTTGTTGATGAAACTGGCTTTTGCTTTCAGGCTTCTCTTATACATACCTGCTAGTGATTGCTGCAGCTAGCAATTAACAAGTTCTAAAGCAGGAACAATCTGTAACGGTTTTTGGTTTTCTCCGGACAAATCCGTTGATTGTTTTATATAATTTTTTCAAACCTAAACCAAAATTTTGATAAGCCACCCTTTTCTCTCGAGCAGTTATGATTTGTGTTTGCTGCGTTTCTGTTAAAATATCAACCATCTCGTTTCTATGTCCATCATGGCCGGCCGATGTAGATTAGTACAAAAGCCATAGTCTCTAAATCAAGTCTGTGTGTCAACTTTTGCCGTAAACACTACACCCAGAGCCTTGCTTGCACTTGGGACAGCTGCTAATTCGTATGGTCCCTGAGGCACCGTTCCTGGGTCTGGTATTCGATTCTAGGTTATCTTGACTTACACACTTCTGCCAACTGAAAGAGAAGGGTTTCCAGACGCTCAACATCTTACGGGCTCTATCGGGCACTTCATGGGGGTACATATTGCGCAGTCATGCTGTGCCTTAGCCGAGCCATTGTCCAGAGTAAGAGTGATTGGGCCTGCAGGGTTTATGTTTCAGCTTAGACGACCCTTTAGATGTTAGACCCTGTGCACTATAGTGGCCTGCATTTGGCGGATGGTTTTTTGCCCAACTTTAGGGACCAGTATTTCTACTGAAGCCTCGGAGCATTTCGGCAACTCAGCGGCAGTTCGGCAATTCGGCAAATTTAGCAATTCGGCGGCAGCAGCTGGGCGGGGGGGGGGGGGGGGTGCGAGGCTTAATGGCGCGTCGACAACAGCAGCAGCAGCAGGGCATTCAGTATGTTGTATGACATCACTTCAGTGGTGTAGTTGTCTTTTCAAGCCTCTCCACATTAGTATATAATCAGAAATTATTGTAGACTTCGAAAACTTATCACGTAATGGCTTTTCACGTAATGGTTCAAGTATTTCAGTTAATGAATGACGACCACTAACTGATAAATTCAACCCATACTTCAACCTCATCCTTTCTTCACAGCGTTTTATTTTGTCTTTAATCCTTTTCAGGTTACAAAGTTGCTGGTGAACTTCAAGTAAGAATGGTCGACGTAACTGAAAATTGGAAACTAATAAATGTTCCAGCAGGGATACGACTTATTAATTTTTCTTTAATGTTTTGTGGCAGCCAAAAAGGTTAGTTCGATTGCATATAGCTAACCAATCAAGGTCATGGTTAGCATTGTTTATCGATTTACTGACTTATCAGTGCACTGACGTGCATTGGAAATTTGAGGCTTATGAACAGCAGCAAAGTGGAGTTGAGTGGTTAATCGTATCAATTCACCTGCATATGTGAACGATATTCTTCGTTGGTGGATGCTGCAAAAGTATTTAAACATGTAGAAATTAAATAGCAAAATTCTACAGCACTGTAGGAAACAGTGCCATTGTCAATGTTTCACGGATGTGACTACGTTAAAGTTATTATTGTGTATTAAGTTATTTCCCCATACAGTCTTGTACACGATAGTAGACGCTTTTTCACACTATAACACGAAGTCACTGGCAGTTTTTAAACTGGTACAACTAAAAGATTTGACACATAAAACGATACCTAAAAGCAAGCACATCTTATCTTTTAAATAATGGTTAAAGACCATTCATAGACAGGTTAATGGCTAAAGACCATTCGTAGCCAGATTAATACCTAAAGCCCATTCATAGTCAGATTAATGGCTAAAGACCCTTCATAGCCAGATTATTGGCTAAAGACCATTCATAGCCAGGTCTCATTCATAGCTAGAAACAATTCATAGCCAGATTAATGGCTAAAGATCATTCGCAGCCAGATTAATAGCCAATTCATAGCCAGATTAATGGCTAAAGACCATTCATAGCCAGGTCCTATTCATAGCTAAAAACAATTCA
>JAHWFP010221921.1:0-11322 GCA_023313725.1 Lithobius niger | reverse complement strand
CAGCATAGGATTTTCAATTTGTCAGGTACTCTGAAGGCTACGCAAATACCAAAATGATTAAGGACTTTGGCAATTTCAAGCACCGTTATAAACCCCGATACGCCATTTAGCATTATCTATACTAGAAATATGTTGTTTTAGAATTAAAAACTGCTTTTACTTATCCGTAAATGATTACCTCTGCAAATTTGACTAAAATAGGCTTTATTCTGTCCAAATTCAAACAAATTTCGTGCTGCTTCTGGCTTTCCCACTGGAAAGTTCTTGGCATGAGGGTTTACAGGGCCCTCTCTCAGCCAACTTATTCACAAGAACTCCTGCGGGTCGGCTACAAGTCGGGCAAGTGGTTGGGTTTTCTTAAAGTTTAAGCATTTTCGGTTAAGTAAAAACAATTTTTATTTCTAAAACTATACGCTTTCTTTTACTGTTCTCCGAAAACATTTACCTTTATTTTTGTTTAATTCGACCAAAAGGAGGCGGCACAACTGAACCCGAGCCTAGGTAGCATGAATGTACTTTTTCCACACAGAAACAGACCACCAGCCTTTACACACCGCCGATCGTGGATTGTGGTTCTGGCCACTACACAGGATCCCAGGACAGAGATCTTGTTCTTCTCTCAGGTGTCAAAAGCAGTGGCCGACACATGTTGCTTTGTGGCGCCAGTAGCCCGCCCAGACAGTTTGAGAGGCAAGTCAGAGGCAAATGCGCATGACACTAAAGGCGTACCAATGAAGATCTGGTGCTTGTTGGTAGGCACCGTACTAAGGTGTACTCTTTTTCCGGCGAATTTAAGATATATTGAAGTAACTGATTGTACTTTTACAGAGCAATAGCTCTTTCTACAGCTCGGCGAGGGAACAGAATTCAGCTCTGGGTTTGCCTAAATGTGCCAATAATAACCTAATCTACCAATCGCTGCCACCAGGAGGGTTTGATGGCGACCGTGGTTCTAAGAGCAGTTAATTTACCTAATCTAAAGAACTAGCCATTAATCAACAAAGTCTTTAAACTCTTGGTAAGTTTTATAATACACTAGATGCAAAATAAATGTGGTTTATATTTCAAAGAAATAGGTTTTACAAAAATAGGTTTAGTTTAAACAACGTGGCTTTACAAATAAAGCAAAGTGATTTATATTAAATCAGTAGTGTGGCTTTCAGTATAGAGTGATACCTCTTTAAAACTACAGTCCATGGGAGTTTGGACACAGAATGTTGCATTGTTGCTTGATGAGCCTCAATAACAGGATAGTTATAACAAGTTTATTGTTAAGAGGTATTGTTATAACGGGCTTTAACTGTACAAAAATATCGTGCGATGTGTAACTAGTTTTTTAAGTTACACACAAAATTTTAATTAGAAATAACGTTTGGTGCTCTAGTTAAAGAACATTACTAAGACAAGTATCTTGCAATGTCTAAGCAATACTATTTCACATTCCAATAACTTGCAAGATTGTGAGGGTTCTACCATAGAAAGGCCTAGATGCTTCTCTTAACAACTTGTGCGATTCAGTGAGTCATTTTAGTTAAACTACCGCTTTGGGCGAGTATAAAAAAATATAAGTAAAAAGCTGAGTTTCTAGGAAGTGTCCAGTGCAACACTTAATACTGTTGGTCAAAAATGCCAATGGCCTAAGTTAATCATAACGCGAAATCAGCTTAGTCAATTTAAAGTTCAAGTTCACACAAAAATTAGAATATCTGTCTTAAAAGGTTTTTCCTATTTAAAGTTTAAACTAGTTTCAACTACTACATGGTGCCCGGCACGGCGACATTCAGCGGGGCAGGGGCTTGACTGGCAATTACCAATCTCTACCGCAAAATGGAAAAGTTTCCATATCGGGAATAGTAATCCAGTGTGCACTTATGTGTTGGATGGGGTCCCACTGCCAGGAGTTTTCTCTGTTAAGGACTTGGGAATTTGGTTTGATGCCAGTCTTAAATCCACCACCCACTGTGGTCACATCGTGTCAAACGCTTTACCTCGGGTTGTGTAAACACTAAGCTGTGGGCATATAAGGTCTTTGTTCGCCCCTTACTGGAATATGCTGCTCCTGTCTGGTGCCCTTATCTCATGCAAGATATCGATCATATCGAATCCACTCAGCGCCGCTTCACAAAATCGCATGACTGGCATGTGACACTTGCCGTACAATGCCCGCCTAAATAAACTTAATTTAGAATCTTTGGAGCTACGACGTCTTAAGGCTGACCTCATACTTACATTCAAAATTCTGAATGGTTTTCTCTCAGTTGACTTGCCTTTTTTCGACTTAAGTACTGTAACCTGTACCCGGGGACATAGCTCTAAATTGGTAGTCCCTCGATCTAGGCTAGATTGCCGAAAAAACTTTTTCTCTGTCAGGGTTGTTAAAGCTTGGAATTCCCTGACTGAGCAAACTATCTCTTCACAATCTGTTGCAGCCTTCAAGCGTAATTTGGGTCTTTCTGATTTGACTTCGTTCCTAAAGAGGCCTGAACACTGTACTCTTTAGCTGTCACCAGCCATTTTATTGTTTTAAATTAAACCATTATTTTTTTTAATTCGTGGACTGGCGTAAGGAGTATCCTTTTGCCATGTCTGTTTTCATTTCACCTTCAACTTGGTTTTTAAACTTTTTTTTATTATATATTTTTTTATCTTGTTAATAATTGACAATTGGTTTAGGCCAAGCTTTAAACTGCGATGCATTTTATTTTTATTTTTATTTTTAAGAAACATGAAATAGCTTTTCCCCTCACTTGTCCCTCACGTTTGGCGATGCCATCGGGGATTATTGTGTCCCTGGTAGGTCTAACCTTGGTGGTAAGGCATTCGTGACCCCACCCCAATACCATCTACCCTTCCTCTGTGGCAAGGCCATTGTCTTCGTTTTAAACTCTTGAAGTCCTAAACTTCTGTAATTTCAATTTTTTTGTTTTAACTTCGGATGGCAGTTAGTGACCGCCAGGTCCTTGCCATTCCGGTTGCGTTTGCAACGAACTTATTATTATTATTATTATTATCTTGATCCCTTGAACGGTGTGGTGTGGTGACGTTCTAAGGCTGAAGTTTGATGAGATATGCTGCTGAAGAAAGGGTGAGTCCGTTTTATAGAGGAAAAGAGGATTCTCAGCGCCCCCCCCCCCACAAATTAGCTGACGCTTATTAGATCCACTGTCATTGTTGTACTCGCTTACGTCAGAGTGAGAGATGGGCAGCTGGGAGTTGGGCCTGTTGCTAGGCAACAAGACAGACAGGTCAGGTCGCGAGCAGCTGCATACCTCTGGAAGGAGGGTTGACCGCTTTGAAGGATGCTAGACTATGGAGCAGAGCATCAGGGCGACTTTGTGTGCGCTGCGGTATTTCCAAAAACGGAAGTGGTTGAAGAACCATGACTGAAAATGCAAGTTTTTCAAACTAGAAGCAAGTTAATAGAAGGATTGATTTGTAGAAGCCTTATTAAGAACGTCACATCACGATCTGTTAGAGAATGAAGCTTAGACAAGCTTTTTAATAAAAAATAAATAAAAAAATACACTTAGAATGTTCGGAGTGGGGGGAGGGGGATGGAAGGCGATGGGATACAGTCAGTCCCCCATTCACTGAAGCACATGCCATGCAGTCTCTCGGTGCAATGGTTTCCACAACTGTGTTGAAGAACGGATGGTAGTGGAGAATCCCTTCTTTACAGCCTTCTTTCTTCTTTGAACCTCACCACTTTGTTTCTGGAGAGGCCACAAAGTTCTTCTTGGTGGGCTGTTGTGGACATGGCGATGAGGGACACGGTTTTCTGGAGTGACAGCAGCATTGGCTTTCTCAAGGGTTCGTTGCGTGCTGGGACAAGTATTAGCTAGCACTAATGGCAGCTTCCAGGCTGCGAAACGTCTTTGCACTCTTGGTCTCAGGTTTCCGAATACCTTAGTCTGGAGTTAATGAAACTTAAACCAAATCGGGCACCTTAGTATACGCGATTGCCGCCAGGGGTAGTCGTGTCCCCGACTCATCTGGCATGGAAGCAATGGCTTGCATTCAGTACGAAGACCAATCGAGCAGCTGAAGCCCAATTTATTGCGACACGGAGCTTCGACATACGTAAAAAACATAAAAACCAAAAATGAGCTCCCAGGAAGTTGAACTTTCCGGGTGAACCTCGACTTTTTCGATCATGTTAAGTACGCGTGCACCTTTATCCGCTGAAGATATGCTAGCTCTAGTCTCAGTTGGAGGTGAAGTGGGGAGCCGTTCACAATTCGAACGAGAACCTTGAAGTGGCAGATTACTCCGTTTGAAATAAATCGGAAGAACTTGTATGCTACTTTATATGGATGTACATCCTAGCGATCCAGGACACTGAACTCGATGTGTCTTAGTGATTCTTCTTACAATCCTTGGATTCCATTTTGAAGTTTTCCTGTAAGATGAAAGAGTACAGGTGGAGCAGGTTGAGACGAGTCTCTTGCCACAATTTTCTTTGCTATGATTTGTGCCGAACTGTAGAACCCTGGTGTCCCTAGGTCTCATGTAGAACTGTACGAAAATTGAAACTTTCTATTCGATTTCTGTTTTATTACGTTGTTTAAATGAAAGCGAATCTGTTCAAGTCAAAATCGCAAAATTTCATTTTTGAATTACTTTCGATTTTGTAAATTTTTTTTCAATAAATACGTAAATTGTAAATAACAGATGTTAACTTTAATGATTTAATGCTGGCAAAACGTTTTTGTGGCTCCCAATTTCCATTATTTACATGCTTTCATCACTACTACTCTAGCAGCGTCCACCATGAAGTTTGTTTACATCTGCTGCTTCCGGTAGCATTCAAAAATCTAATCTTGGTGATCTGGTTCAAAAAAGCCAAACTGGAAGTGGCCTCCTACAAGCAATATGGACACTGGAGTTAGCAACATCTTGCAACCACCTGCTGCGATGTTTTTAAAGATTACAGATTTTGAATTAAAAGTGGCATTTTTTGCATGTATTGACATTAGTATGGTATTAACTTGAATCCTGACTTAAAATGATTAAAGGAAACTAACAAACAAAAGGTAAGGTAGTTTCTAAAAGCTTGGCTTATTATTCTTATTACTAGCTGTACCCCCGGCGTAACATACGCCAGTCTAGCCAGTTCCCGCTAGGGCTGGTACTTTCCGGTTTTTCAGTTATCCGTTTAACCGGTTTTTTTTTCGGTCGGTTACACGAAAACCGTTTTTACGTTTTCAGCCCCCCAAAAAAAGCCAAAAAAATGTCAAACCTGCGTAATATATTATAAAAAAACAAGCTGAAAAAAAATATGATTTAGGCCTTGGTAAGACAAGCACAATTATTGACTACATGTTGCATTTTGGGATTTAAACTAGAAGAAAGTTGAACTTGATTGATTTAAGTATTTACTTTATCAAGAACTTTGACTTTATGTAGCTTTAAAATTTCGACACGATGGCTTAGGCCTATTTACGACAATGTAAGCCAAAGACAAAACAAAATTTAACACAACGTTTTTGTTATTATGTTCCATTCATTTCAAATTATGAGCCAGAAAAATTAGCATGTTTGCGTTTACGGGTAGCACCGCATTTCGTTTACATGTTATGACGTCGCTTCCCTGCCGCTCGCGCTAGGTATAGACGAGTCCACTTTTCCACGACGCGGGGAGGGCGGATGCTGGCCAGCTTGTATTTAACTGCCTTGTGTACGCGCTGACGATCAGCAGTTTGTTTCAAAGAAAGTAAGCAGCTTCGATGGGACAACAAGCCCACGCGGATTATTTGTAAATAAGTTGCCCCCTACCCACCCCGGTTTTCTACTTTCACTGATTTTGAGTGTTTGATTAGTAGGCCTAAATGATGCCACTTGGCTATTTTTGGCCCGTTCACCACGTGTTTTGAATGGTGCCCGCATCAAACGTTTTTCGGATATGGGTTTTATAATCCGTGTAACCGAACGTGGAACGGTTTCCGGTTAACCGTGTAACCGATCCCAGCCCTAGTTCCCGCATACCTGAGCGAAATACTATAGTGGGCACTATGGAACCTGCCCCCCTTACATTCTGCATTCCCTATTCCCCCTGATAACCCCTTTCACGTCCCGCGCTGCCTGCTCCCCCCCCCCCCATTGTTTGGTCTGAATATCCCCATCCCTGCTTCCCCTTTTATTGCCCGTTTCTCCGTTCTGATACCAAGCGCAATAAACCCAACAACGGTCGTGCATGCAGTGATTGTTATTCAAATCAACTTTCAAACTCTTCAAGTCGGCTAAAAGAGCTAGCATCATTAAAGCAATATTTCGATTGTTACTGATTGTTACAGGCCACACCCGTTTGTTTAGACAATGTCGGTCGCTCGCCCTCTTTCATTGAAGTGCATAATGATAATGAGGAATTTGCTTGCCCAACCTATGGGTATTATGTATAGAGATTCACCCGTTATCCAATAAAAAGAACATAGACGCAACTTATAAACAAGATACTAGAATAAAACTCGCCCCGTTAATGTTCTAATTTATAATAAAAATTATATTTACATTTATTTACAATAGTATGCTAGGAAAGTAGAATCCAGACCTAGAAAATAAAAGGAAACTGCGAAGGAAGGCAGTAGGATCAATTCTTGCAAGTTAGATTTACTGATGAACAATTATGTCACAGCAGTAGCTCGTTTTGAAGGAACTCCTTTTCTAAAGAACTAATTGTTGTGGTCCTTAACGTTTGCAAACTGAGTTTCCACTGTTCAAAAATAAATGCATAATTTCGTTTGTTAAGCCTAACTGACTGCAACGCTATTTCAGATCTGTCAGATGGATGAAAGTTCCGTTTCACTGTATTGTAATGCTTTTTCTGCATTTTATGTAGCAACTATGTATGTATTTTAACCATTGCTAAAATAGTGTAGCCATTGCCTTAAAAAATGCCCTAAATTACAACAGTAAGATTTCGTTTTAGACCCCAGTATAAGTTGAACAATCAGCTAGAGGCCAAACTTGCACAATGTATGAAGTTAATTTGACTAAATAAACCCTTAGGAAGGTGCTGCTCAAACAAGTGATAGACATAATAACATTAAACTTAAATGTATTTATGTTTAATAATGAAAATTGTTGACTGTAATAAACGAAAAGAACACCCGTTGGTTCCATGGTTTGCAAATGTAAGGTGCATTTTGTAACTTAAGAGAGTTTATGCATCTCGTAAACAACTTTTTCTATTAGCAATTGTATTTTAGTGTGAACTTAAAAATAGTTCAATCGCCAGTTTTATTGTAAATCGTAGTGTGCTTTTAGTTTAAAGCTTTCAAGAATTATGTTTGTAACTACTAGTTTTCAAATGTAAAGTATGAAGCTAACCTGTATTATTAAAAACCAAGAGTTGTTTTAAACGATAGTTTGACTTTTAGTAGATTTAATTGTAAGAGTTAAATAACTCGAAACCATTTTTATTCAAACTCTTAGCTAGGCAATTAAAACACCCACCGTGGTGGCAGTGAAACCATTGATAGTTAGTACTAAAAACTTAGCTAGGACGCAGACGTTCTCCTCTTAACCGTGCAGTAGACACTGCAGTGCTGATTTTACCGCGCAAAAGTCAAAACAGTCACCAGAAGTACTTCTAACGAATTCGCAACTACACCAGATGTCGGTGCCTATCTGACAAGCATCTAAAGAAGCCAGGTAACGCCGCTACATTATTAACGCCAACTTCATCATGCTCGAGTTTCTGAAGCGCTTTACTCTGCTTCACCGGTAGTGACTTAGGCGGCTATGGTACGGTCGTGGCAGCGATCTTATCTCTATAGGCATTGTCATTGTGCTGGAGCCGAAGACGACGTCATCCTTGGCAATTTGGCAAGTGGTGAAGTGGCGATCCATCTCCCGATTGTAAGGGGGTGGAAGGGGCATCTCTGCAGAAGGGGGTGACAAAGTAGACAATGCAGGAGATAAATTATTGTCCTACCTGCAAATGAACCCGGGCGGTTCACATTGAAGCATGTGGTTGTTACACCCGTGAGCAAAGCGGCTGCCTTGTAGGATTTTGCAAATTCACGATTGTCACGCATTGCGTATTGTTAACAATATCTTTTGACCTCCCGAAAAAGCCAATAGAATGTTCGCTTCTTCAATTGAAATGCTAGAAGGGAGAGGCATTAACCGGTACAGAAGGGGATGGCATAGTTACAGGAGGGAACAACACGAGCGGCATAGTTTGAGCAGTTTTACTGAGATTAGGGTCAGAATTATGCAATAAAATATCTGAAGGGGTATTGACACTTTAGCCACAGTCATTATCCAGTATTCACTGAGCTAGCACAAGAGTGTGACAAACTACGGATGCTTTTTTTCTGGTCAGTATTTTGCCACGCATGCAATATGCCTTTAATTGCCAAGTCGTTACAAAGGACACAAATATCCCAGGGGTTTTTAGAAATCGACCTGTCCCATACTTAAGACACATGGGATGGCAGTTGCCGGGGTTCCTTTGGTGGGAGCACACCTTGTCAGATTCTTAGAGAAGTTACCATTATTTCTTAGCAAGGGGAAAACACCTGAACAGCTTGGTCACGTGCTCAAACGATTGTGAGGATGTGTGACAAGATAGTGAGCAGCACTGGCACCCCTGGAAGTAAGCAGCATTGGAAGTTCTTTTTTAAACTTCTTTAGCACAATTATAAACGATATATCAGTCAATAACTAACGGGGACTACTTTCTGATGCAAGTTAAATCTAAAATTAAGTAAAATTATAGAGTATTTTTGGATTCAAGTGAATACCAAAAATTCAGCCTAAGGAAAAGCAAGCTGTCCACTTTCAGACTACTGGGGCAATCGGAGCTGATTATCTGCATTTGGCCAAATACAAAGCAGTAAACCTTCACCTGCATACTGCTAGCACATCTAGACAACCAAAATATTAAATTAAAAGTAAATGGCAGTCAACAATAATGAGATTGGTAAACTTGATGCTGGCTGCCTATGCTGACTAGTTGAACAAGCCTTTACTGCGTGCAGTCCAACTTTCCAACACAGTGTCATTAATCACACTGGTCACGGCCAATCAGTGCAGGCTGTTTGACAGTACGAACTCTGCATTCTTTGCACTTGCACTCACCAGAATAGAAGTTCGTTATTTTTTTCTATTTATGAACTTACCTAGCAGGAGTGAGGGATTTGTAGCAAATTTGTATGGAGCACAAGAACTTTTCTCAACAAATGCAAACACTTGTATAACAGACTTCATACTGAGAAGGACAGGATTCGATTTGGGTGGCGCTGACTGTATGACGATATCCAAGATGACTAGTTGTCCTACTTGCGGATGAAGACCATTGCTTATTTCTTCTGGAACACACAAAGCTGAACACCAAATTCGTTACAAATCAGTCTATTTCTCTATTTAACGCTAAAATGAACTGCATATCCTCCATTTCATCTACAAAGAGATAAGACTAGAAAGCCATGCAAAATTAAACACTTGAAAAAAAAACGTACATGACGAACGTAATAGTCAAGTGACACAATTATTCCCGGCGATGCATGCTTAATCGGAGACCATATCAGCAGCAGCCCAAGCGCATTATGCCGCTCTCATCAGGTCTATCTAAGACAACCTCCAGTACATAAACGTTATGCGGTACTTGAATTGACCGGAAATATTAGAAAGTAAATTAAAAATAGACGTAAAACTTAGTATTGTAACGAATCTTATTCTATTTTACATCTAACAAACAACGTTTTCGTTCAAAATATAACAAGTATTTACTTTTGGTTGAAGCGCTCTGACGGGGATTAATATTCGTCATACAAGTTGTAAGCTTTCATGGAGAGTCACTTCAGTTTCAGTAACTTTATGATTATCGTTTGGGAAACAAAGGTACTTTATTCATGGAGGCGGTAGAGGTAGAAAATACCATTCCTATAAGCACTAAAATGAACTGTTTGGCTCTTTCAAAGAGTTCATGAATTTCTTGTTTTGACAAGGGCTGATCAGCCGGTGGTGGAGAGGTATGCCTTGAGTGACGGAAGAAGAAAGGTCTACCAGAACTTCGACTGGTTCAGACCACAAAGCATTTTTCTTGTATTTGTACGAGACTTTCTTGACGTTCAGCTTAGGAGTAAGTCACTTTCATCTTGTGAAGCTCAGGTTGAAGCAAGAGAAATGTCCAGTGTAGGTGAAGGCTGTCCACATTGAACGGTAGATGAGGCAGAAGTGTTAATTTAATGGCCGAGACAAGTGAGTTGGCAGTAGGCCTAACAGGCGAGCTAGAACGATGAAGGTCCTTTGGTGGTGAACGGTCTTTCGCTGGGGAGGAGTGGCTTTCGGGGGCCGAAGGAGCCACCTCAAGAGAGGACGCCGATTACGAAGATCTCCTTTGATGATCGTGGCGCGATAATCAGTGTTAATTGAAATACCAGACGGTCCGGGAGAGGGCGAAGGCGGGTTGATAACAACAGCAGGGTCGCCAGCAAATGAGGGAGCCAAAGAAGCAGCCGGCACTAGAGGACTCTTCCGGGACGGTGTTTTCAATGTGCCTTTTGACTTAGTCATTGGAATGAAGAAAGTCTTTTGGTTTCCGAAGGTTTTTTGGGATGTGGGAAAAACGGGCATGCGTGTGATCACGACGGCGGCTAGAGAAAAAAGGGCGACCACTTTCACCTTTCGGCTCTTATACAGGAGGAAAGCGTGCATGCACGTAACCTTGACACCTTTCTTAGCCATAATTTGGCATGGCGAAGCCATGACATTACAAAACACTCTAGGTTCGATCGTAACCGGCCCGTTTGCTAGTTGCATCCCCACCTCCCAGAGGGTGAGTCAATGGATGGCATTGCTTCTGTGCAGTGGTAGTCTTGGGAAGCTACGGATGTGCTGTAGAACTGCCATGGCTATACCGTAGAACTACCATGCTCCGATTCAACTTCTTGGGAAGAGGGTGAAACACACAATCCATGATCATAGGGTGGAGCAGTGGCGGAACTACACATGTTTGGGCCCACCTGCAAAAAAATGGTTTGGGCCCCCTCCTTCGTTTGTTAAAATATATCTTACTGTGGAAGAGCCCCGGTGAAACCAGCTGGGGGGCCTGGGGGAGCGCTGAAAGCTCCCCCAGCAGGGTCCGGGGCTGAAGCATTTTATGCTATTTGAGGGCCCTCCCCCTACCCTTATGTGGCACCCCCTGTAACCTAAAAAACTTCAAAATTCAGTCAAAATTGGAATTTGAATACTGTTGAAGCAGGCTGGGATTTTAACTTTGTTGGCATGCTGCAAACGAGCTTCTTATCGTTCGTTTTGTGATAATTGTATTGATAATGATACCAACTTCTTGTTTTTACAACTGGCCGGCCTATT
>JAHWFP010221920.1:61352-72649 GCA_023313725.1 Lithobius niger | reverse complement strand
GCGTATTTATTTATGCGTGGTGTACAAAGGCGTATTTATTTATGTGCAGTGTACAAAGGCGTATTTATTTATGCGTGGTGTACAAAGGCGTATTTATTTACGTGCGGTGTACAAAGGTGCATTTATTAACTTCCAGTGGAAATATTCATATGAAAGTTCATGGAGTCTGGGTCAGGGGAGGCGCTGATTGAGTGAGGGAAGCGAACAAAAATCAGCGTTTGTTAGCCCCCTGCTAAAAATACTTGACAGCATACACGCCTTCCACAACAAACACTTGACAGCACAAACCGTCCCAGCGTTGCATGCGCTGCATCAAACACCACCTAGTCAGCTAGTCAGTAATAATGTAACTTCCAACCAGCCATTATCAAGAATTACTGCGTTTCTACAGCACATCTGTTAATGGTGCCAACTGAATACGTTATAATTCCACTGCAGCGTTCCAGTTCAAGTGTAGCAATTAATTAAACGCTCCAACCAAACCTTATCAGTTATGCAAGACTGAGTAATGATAACGCAGCTGAATGCATTATGGATTAAATACAACGCTTCAACCAAACGCATTATACTCCAGCTGAAAGTGTTACCTGATTTTTAAAACACTATAATAGCTTAAAACATTACCAATTTATTACAATTTTCTCAATTTATTAACAAAGTAAGTGTGTCGTTCCTGCGTTCCAAGGCAACAGTTTGAAGCATTATCAATTTATTACAACGTAGCTAAAAGCATTCAACCGACAGCGTGATTAATTACAATCGCTTCAGCTGAAAGCGTTATCAATTCATATAGCGCTCCAGCCAAATGCATACTGATTTATCACAACATTCTTGCTAATAGCACTGACCAATTAACTACACCACTCCAGCTGAAAATGTTACCAATTAATTTACCATCGAGGTAAAAGCATTATCAAATTTAATACAACACTCCAGCCGACAGTATTTTTTTTATTATTAAAATCGTGTTGTCAGGTTAGAAGGACGAAGTGAACGGACAGCAGCGGCAAGGATTTAATAATTACAGAATCAATGATTTTAAACGGAATAATTGTCGGCAATAAACTGAAAACGAACCCATTTGGCTTACCGTCCTTTGAAAACGTTACTTCAAAGGGTTCAAAGGGTTTTAGCGAGCGTTAACCGCACCCGGTCATCTGCCCGACGAAGCCCTAAGGTCCTACTTAGGAAACCGTTACTTTTAATGGATAAAACATTGCTTCTGGTACGGGTGATTTGGTCGATTAAAATTAAAGGATTAGTGAAACGCGGATAAATATTAAAAAACGCTGTTTACTTTTTGCCTCTCCCAGAAAAAAAATAACATAACTGGTGGGCTAAAGGTTTGGACTTTGTTGTGCAAAGGCGTGTTTATTTATTTCCGGCGGAAATGTTTATATGTGGGGTAAGTGCATGGAGTCCGGGTCAGGGGATTCGCTGATTAAGTGAGCGAAGCAAACGAAAATGAGCTTTTGTTAGCTAGTGTACGCAAAAATACACAGACGGGATACACGCCTTCTGCGGCAAACACAGGAGAGAGTAAACCGTCCAAATGTTTCAACCGTAGCATCAAACACCACCCGTGCTTTCAGCTAGTTATCAATAATTAATTACAACTCTTGTGCTGAATTTCTGTCTATGCCAGCCTTGATGACTAGCAAAATTTAATTATAATAACCAATAATCCGTCATGGACTAAAGGAGCTGCAAATCAAATATTCTAAATTATTGTTAAGTCGTAAATTGTAAAAATTGTAAAAACCAGGGCAACATGTCAATTAATAAGCTAACAAAACGCTGCCAATAAAAATTATTCCTTTGTTGATATCCTACTTCAAGAGTTAGTGTTAATTTGTACTTTTATTTTCATTATAATTAATAATATTATTATTAATAATATTATTAATATTAATATTAATAATATTATTATTAATATTATTATTATTAAACCTTTTCATATTGGAGGTTTCCCGGATCGAATCCCCGGTTTGGCATCTCCCTTTACCAGATATCTCTTCTTCTCTAAAAGTCTGGTAAAGTTCAAAATTGAGCCGGTTCAGCCATACAAGCATTAAGTGGCTTCGGCTGACTTAGGGCTCAAAGAAATTAATTTTTTTTTTAAATAAAAAATAAAAATTAAAAAAATTATTATTAAACCTTTTCATATCTACACTATTATTTTCCTTTCCAGTCATATTTCATATCGATATAAACGGTTTTCAAAACTTTGGTTAAAACAAAAGTTAGCAGCCCCAGAATATGCTTAATTTTTATGTTTTGGGGCGACAACTTAACAACTTTTTTAACTTTCACCATTATTGCTGTCACCAGCCAGAAGTCACCAAAACCCGATGTAGTTAGTTGGAAATTCCGGATTGCAATTCCACCTACGGTATCGCCGAAAACGACAACACACAAACCAATATATCGGAGAAATTGAACTTTGTATGACGACACACTGGTCGTCAAATTGGCTCCAACCCCACCCCCACCCCCCTACCGCCAACACGCCAATGCCCTTGAAAATGTCTAGGTGTGGTAATGAGGGGGGTAACAAAAAAGTGAACCTGCAGGTGGTCGGAAAAACCCTAAGTTTAAAAGTTGTAAGTGGGGGTAGAAAACTCATTACGTGGTCAACAAAAAAACAAAATCCGGGTTGAAGCGAAAAAACGGCATTATGTATTTAATAATGTCGTGCCTTCAAACGACTGTTGTTACTACAAGACCTTTACTGTTGGCAACATGGAAAACCCGAAGGATGGACCAAAGACGGAGGGTGAGAAAAGGGAGTTCGTGAAACGAAAAGTAAAAAAAAAAAGCTCATATCATCACGAAATTAAAGAAATTTAGAACCAAAGTGTTAAATTGCTCTGAATTTTGAACCTAAGCAAAGCAATTCAGTAGGGATTTGCTAAAAAAGGAATCATTTAAGAATGATGAGTAATACGCTATAGGATTTACCGAAACGATGAATCGCTTCATAGGAATTGCCACATGATATTGAGGAAAATCATGTAACCCAGATAGGAACTTCCCCCTTCAGGCAAAAATTACCCCGTGGAAATTAGATACGTAAGCCGTGATTCCAGAATAAAAGCAATCAGGTATAAACTACGCACACAAGCCATGAGTTTTAGCCAATCAAAGTAGTGATATCAGAGTAAAAGTGTCTGCCACCAAGTTTTCTACATGACATACCAAGCCTCACCCACGTACTGACCGAAAGGTGTTCACCTTGGAAAGTAGTGATATCACCCCCACTAACGAAAAATTGCCGAGCTAACCTCACAGAGTGTTACTTCTGACGTTAAATGAAAATTGCTACCGAAAGTAACAATGGTCAAGTTTTCATTTAACCTTCATTTAACTCGGTGGGATTAGCAGGTGGGATTGTTCGTTGGTGGTGTTGATGTCACTACGTTCCAAGATGAATACATATTAGTCACTACATGGGGTACGCCAGGTACAAAACTTGATTGCGGCCATTTTTACTTCTGTATCACTTTTTTTTGTAGTTTTTTTCTTGTTGCATTTTATTTTTGTCACTCTCTAGTTAACCGTTTAGATATGCGTGTTTGGTAAAGCTACAGCTTGGTTTGTCTCAAATTATATGACGATATGACGTTCTTGTTTCAAAATAACTGCTTACTATACATGTCCGACATATATACCTACATATTCTCTACTTATGTTACAAAAATATAGTCAGCCATATATTTTTATGGATTTCGTATGAATGCAATAAAGCGTTTTTATTTGGGTTTTTGATAGTGAACTATGTGAATCGTCTGTTGTTTCATTGTTTTTCGTTTTCTATAACCTCGCTGCACTAAAGGTACTTTTCAAATGTATAATTCCTACTAGTTTACGAAATCTTAAGCTCGCTACGCATTTTTATGCAATTCTTGTGACTGCAATAGGTTACTTAATTAACTGAACAAAAAACGGCTTCGCCGTTTAGAAAAAAAGGATTAGAACTCGTATGCCCATTCTCACAGCTGTCAAGGAACACGAATAAAAACGGATTAGAGTTTACTCGAACGCAACGAACTATAATTTGAACTCCAATTCCAGGGAACAATGATTCGTTTTACTCAACGGTTATGTCAGAAAGTGAACACTGTTTGTATTTGAAATGTTTAATGTTTGTGCATGTGCATGCACTTAATTTGTGTATTATACTGGCTTTTTCAAAATTTGTCTGCGTTTTACATTTTAAGTCTGATTCTTGTGAGTGGCTATGTGTGTATTTTGTGTGTAGGCTGGCATGTGACAATCCATGTTCCCTGGAATTGGAGTTCAAATTATAGTTCGTTGCGTTCGAGTGAACTCTAATCCGTTTTTATTCGTGTTCCTTGACAGCTGTGAGTACGGGCATACGACCTCTAATCCTTTTTCTAAATGGCGAAGCCGTTTTGTTCAGTTAATTTGTTGGCTTTTTTCTCTTCATTTTTATTGTAATAGCTACGGTGTAGTCTATCATGTGTACGGTATGTCCACTGTACATCCAATTTTGTTTGCGAAAAAACGAAACATTAGAAATGCGTATTTCTGTTCAGGTTCTGCCCAAGCTTTTTTCCATGTTTGTTATTTGATGGCAACACATTAGCGTGTTTGTGGAGTATCAACTGATGGATAGTTGATTCTGCATTGTTGCAAGCAGATGCAGTATTATGGCAAACAATCGTGGTAACAATTCAACTAGCATCCCGAAGCCTGCATTGAAGAAGTAAATAAATCGCAGAGTCATGGCGGCCGTCCAATTTTGAGGACTTTGCACCAGACGGTTTAAAACTGAAAGATTAAATCGAAAACCAACACCATTTCATTTTGGTTCTCAAACGATTGACTATATTTAATGGAGCCGCCCCGAAGCTACTACGACAATGTTACTTTCCCCGTGCCCGAGCATCGTTGCATCTTGTTCGAGTGAGCTACAATCCGATCTTGTGCTCCTCGCTTATTGTTTCCCCATTGTTACATGTTGCAGCATTGTAACATTTTGACATTGTTAGCCGCGCCGCCTCCGCCTGTCCACTTTTTGAAAATTCTCGTGCGCAAACTAACTCTAATAAGCACTGCCTGCCGGCTGTGTTAATAGTTATATCCACGGTTTCCAACAATGCCGAGGAGGATGTGGGATTTGTACGCCGTCAAGGACATAGGTAGGTTTGCACAAAGTCAAAAATGAAGTTTATAATCTGTGTTGCCCTATTGTTGTGGTTTCTGTTCCATTGACTCTTGGAACTATGGGGCATAAAATGGCTCCCATTGGTGACACATTTGTGCCCAAGTCTTCCAACGCACGATTGTCCGACTTGAAATCTTCCAATAGCCATCGAAGTTGGTCGTGACTATACTTTTCGAAACTTGCACCGGAGCTGTTTTTGATAATCAACTTCATTGCTTTCCATTCTTTCTAGCCATATTTGGATTTTAATATCATAGTTGATTTCAGTTAGAATAATTAGCCTTTTAAGTATGCGTGAAGCTTCAACGGACAGGAAACCATGTAAATAATTGCACTTATTGGCTATGGAAATTGAAGTGTTGGAATCCACACCCACTAAAGACTGGTCCCAAAATCTTCTCGGTCACACAAACTTCCATGGAATTGCTTGATTTATAAGTTAGGTAGTTTTAGATTAGCTCTACCAGGAGTAGCTGTTGATGATCTCGTCACCAGATGCACTGAACTTGAAGCCAAAGTATAGTTTGCATTCTTAAAGGACAATTACATCCATTTTGACAACGTTTGACTTTTGGATCACTTACACTATAACTAAACTCAAGAATTGCGGTAAGAATACGTTACGTACGTCCGATATAACAATTTGATTATAATACTGCATCACCAAAACACGACACGTAGGTCGCCATTGTTTTGCTGGAATGCGTAGAAATTAATGCCGACAGACGGATCTCTTCGATTTCGACTCGCAGCCGATTGAGATAGCTGTATTGACTGTGAGAAGCTCAAGCGTCTGACGGCCTTAGTTGGCCACTACACTGCCGGCCAGCTAAGGCAGCCAGACGCTTGAGCTCCTCACAGTCAATACAGCTATCTCAATCGGCTGCGAGTCGAAATCGAAAAGTGACATCTGTCGGCATTAATTTCTGAGCGTTCCAGCAAAACAATGGCGATCTCCGTGTCGTGTTTTGGTGATGCAGTAATTAAATTGTTATATCGGACGTAAGTAACGTATTCTTACCGCAATTCTTGTGTTTAGTTATTGTGTAAGTGATCCAAAAGTCAAACATGCATGTCAAAATGGATGTAATTGGCCTTTAGTTTTCATATCAATGATGGCATCGATTTCAGGTTGATGATTTGCTATTTCGGCTTTCAAGTCACCGGGATCAACTAAAGGTTCTACTTGGTGGAACACTTACGATGCTGGCTACTTCTTTGTTAATTAGCTGAATTAGGCCGACTTCCACTTCATCTTAGTTGTAGTCTAAAATTTCTTTAGCTATTTAAAGCAATAGCATATTAATTGCTGTTTTCCTTGGCGTTCTACTTTTTTTTAGTTGATTTAAATCCATAGTGACTGCTGACAGTTTTCGCTTTATTTAGAACAAAGTGAGGCTGAGCGGAGATCCACTCCAATGCAATCATTGTATCCGTATTACGAAATAACCACTGCATCAATTAACACCAGATTTTGTATATTGATAGAGTTACACCCGGAGGTAATTTTAACAAACAAAATTTAAAATAGGACATGTTGTTGAGGAATAATCAAGGTGACAAAATGCATAGGTGGTGTGAGCTGCTCACCTATTTGTTCACCAGCGGTTTCCGAAGCACAAAAATCTGCCGTATCATTAGTAAATATTAAGATGGCTGTCATGTGCACTTAAATTTCTGCCAGCATTAATTCTCAACTGTACTCCAAATTTGATGCTTTCCAACAAAAATTCTTCAAATTTGCGGGTGTTTTGTCCGCTGAAAAACCAAAGTCGGAAAACCGCTCTTGGTAACCACCGTCAACACCGTCAGCGGTGCACCACAAAAGCAAATGGACAAAGAAACAAGATGTGATGATACGCCCGAAAAGACGAGTCACAATGCTGTCTTCAGCAAAATGTAACATCACTTCGATCCATTTTGTCGACAGTGTATGACGCCATAGTTAGAACTATGAATGAGTTTTACGAGTATGCACACTAAAAACACTAAGAATCAGGCTTGGTTTTATTTAAAGTGCAACTTTCTTGACCTATGTTCCTAGTCAGGTTTCTGCACCAAAACGTCGAAATAACTGCGTTGGGAGAGAACCTAAATCGAAGCCCTAACGTCGAGGTTTGGCATTGGTGCCCTAATTTAAGACTATCTTATTCCCTATTTCCTAAGTTATGGGTTATCGCCATTCCGATTGCCATTCCACAGTTCTTTAGTGACAAATTCGTAATTGCTCGAGGCAAAATGGATCACCTGGTCCTGGACTTGGGCTTCTTAGATACCAGACTGTTAATTAAGGTTGAATCTGTCTTAAATTTATGAATATAGATTGTCAGCAGGCGTATTTACCATCCAGGTGAATTCTAAAATCATTCAAGTTTGATTCTGAAGTAGGTCCAGTGTCAGGCCAAAGGTCAAAAAGCTTTCACTGACTAAATAAGTTCTAAGGCCAAATAAAACGGATAAAGCGTAATTCAGAAATGGCATAATTTTAAAAGAGTCCAAACGAGAGAGAGAGAAAGAGACCTTTCCAGCTTAACTGCTGGTTCCCAACTCATTTATTCAGTAGAACGTTTTCCAGACCTAACCTACTGTGCATGCGCGAAAAGCACCAGCAGACTTGCAAAACTTATTGTCTATTGGCTGCTCAACAAGCTAAAACGAACATGAAGCCACATTTGAAAAAAAAATAGTATTAAGTAAAAGTCCAGATAAAATCGGTCAAATGCAAGCATGAAATTGAGCAGTTTCATGCTTGCGTTTGACAGATTTTGACCAATAGACATTTGTTTGACCAATAGACATCTGTGTCTTTTACAGCTAAGGCAGCACATCAGCATCGATTGTGACAGTTTTGTGAATTGTAGGTAGACCTTCCTCTTTTATTGTGGATCTTCCTCTTTAGGTGGATCTTTCTCTTTCATAATACTGTCACAATCAATGCTGGTGTGCTGCCTTAGCTGTAAAAGACACAAATGTCTATTGGTCACCATGCTCATATATATTTTATCTGGACATGACGGACGTTTATGTTATCGTTGAATCTTGGCGGGCGACACACTAGTGTGTGTCTTAATATCGTGTATGTCTTACGTCCGAGTTCAGAAGATGTAACATTGTAAATAGTTTTTTTTTAGTTTTTTATTTGTATTGTTCTGCCTAATACAAATCAGTACCATCGATATACACGATTGATGTATCCAGGAGTATGGTGCTCCAACTGGCACATGACTCAATAATCGTTTCTGTCAAAATAATAGCAACACTACAGCACTGAAATAATAACGTGCCTTGCTGTAATAGCAGGGGACGAAGGTAATGGACCATACTCTCATAAGTGGGGGAAGGGGAGGGGGGGGGCGCTCGACAATAAAATTATACTTCAGCCGACATCAAACTTTGACCCGAATCTCGCACAACGATTACATGCTTCAACAACAAAATAATTGAGATACATTATTTTAGCCTCTCCCGATGGTTACCGTAGCTCGTAAACTTGGCAAGATCGTAAAAATCGGGCGCGTAATAAATTACTGAAACACATAAAAATTGTATAAATGGATTGGAAATTACTGTTCGTAGTTCCCATATTTAATATGCAAACAGGTTTATAATACTGTTTCGAACGGTTCTTTTCAGGGCCAGGGACTAAGCTTCCTCCAGAAATTTTCCCCTGCCCATCCCCTACCAGAAATTTTATTTTCATCTAAAAACAAATGTAAGGAAAAATTCGCGAGGCTCTTACAAACCTGTTTTGTAGGGAAAAACTCAATGTACATATAACCAAAATATAAACGTGTAAAAACATATAAATAATCCATAAAAATTACAATTAATATAAAACAATAAGCTGTATTGTCTAGCATTTTTACAATCACAAGCATGAAGTTATCTTATGCACCGAGATGAATTTAAAAAAAAAATGTTTTCAAGTATAAACAGATTTCTTAGCATTTTTCTCCAGCTTGACGCATTGTAGGGGACAACTGCAATTTTTTTTACAGCTGAATAGACTTAAGTGAGATTGCGTTTTGCATGGTCTGCTCTGCAGTTAGATAAAATATACCCCAAAACAAAACTTGCTAAAGATTCCCGCCAAGCTTTTCGGCCGTGTGAAGTGGTGATTTCAAACGCCAAACTCTTTCGCCAAGCTAATCCCACCGAGTAATAGTTCGAAGGTTAAATGAAATATATGAAAACTGCTTGCTGCGCAATTTTCAATTATTTCATTTAACGTTTGAAGTCTTATTCGGTGGGATAAGATTGGTGAAAGAGCTTGGCGTTTGATATCACGACTACACACGGCCGAAAAGCTTGGTGGGGATCCTTAACAAGTGTTTGTTTTGGGGTAGATATCAGATTTTTTGGTTCAAATTGCTGAAATCCATTTTTTTCTTAGTAATTATGAAATAGAAACACCAATCTAGTTTTCTAGTCCAATTGTTTTTTTTTTGTTGGCTTTCGTTAGATTTTGAGGGCGGCAGTCACCTTTTTTCATATGATTAGCATTTTGTATTTCTTCTTATTTAATGTTCAGTTTGGCATTGTTGCAAAATAACAATGTTTAAAACAATGTAAAACAATTAATTTGGTCGTTTGAAGCTCCCAAACCCCTGAACCACCTGAGTAATTAGAAAGGTCCATATGAAAAGGGCACTTCTACAGAGCAATACCTGTAAAATGAGCTAACAACCATCTTTATCCATCGCATGGAAGAATTTATTTTCGTGATACAAAAAAAGCGTTAGCCGGTAGCCAGTAATTAGTAACTAGTAGTTAGGCAAATATCAACGTTATTCACGTCGTTTTTTCAACAAAAAAACAGTACCTTGTGTCATAAATAGTGACTTTTCTGTTGTCAGGGGACCAAAGTCTCCCGATTAAATAAGTTTCAGCCTTTTCTGGCACATTGTTATTTATCCTCACATGCCTGAAAACAGCCAAACTACCTTAGCTTTAAACACACAACGTGTCTTGTGGTCGCCATGCTCATATACATTTTATCTGGATAGGTGTTATCGTTTATTATCTTGATGGGCGACACACTAGCGTGTGTCTTGAGCGGTTTGTCACTATTACGGGTGCTGCAGCATCATTACAGTGGAAGGTTGTAATCCACCCAAAACCAAAACTGGTAGAAAAACCCGCCAAGTTTCCAAAAACGTTCGGCCTTCGAAGGTAGTGATATCATTCCACCAGGGAAAGGCTGCCAAGGTCAATCCTATTAGCCAAATTAATCGCACCGACTAATAGTTCGAAAGTTAAATGAAAACTTGAAGATTGCTCTCGCTGTAGCAATCTTCAAGTTTTCATTTGACGTCCAAAGTATTATTTGGTGCAATTAACACGTTCACTGCATCCTATACAATTTTATGTTTTCACTGCTGGGCAATTACTGTTAAGCTATTGTAAAACTTTGTTTATCACATTTTTTTATTTGTGTTTTGACCAATATAAAATTTTGAAAAATAATATTTCGAAAATTATGTCACGCATGCGTGGTACACCGGTGGCCACTATTACCAGATCAGTTGACTTACTTAGTTTACAGCATTAGTGTACCACTGGTGGCCACGCTACCAGGTGGCGACCCATACAACATCCAACAATGCTGTGCAAATTGCATATGGCTGCTTCCTGATGTTGCATTTGTTGTGTTTGCAGTCACCCATAGGTCAGAAAACGTACTTTCTTGCAAAACTTGAAGGACACGCCCGTAAAGTTCGAAAACGGTGTCTTGGTTGTTATGACAAACTTGGTAAAGCACATGAATCCATATTTGCAATAATTGTAAACGTCTCGTAACATATTGCCAAAATTGTAAAGGGAAACCAAGATTATGTTTCGAAAAGAAACACAATTGCTCAAACATAATAGAACAAACTTCTATGTTCAACGAGTGTTTTTTTTTAATAAAAGCCGTCAGTAAAAAGGTAATTAAAATTTACAAATAAATTTTTTTGGCAATAGTAGCCCACCGGTGATACGTGTATGTCCGTAAGTGTTTACTTGCAATAAAATTTGCCAATAAAAAAATATAATCAAAGTTTGGAAATTGGCTTTCTTGGCAATAGTAGGCCACCGGTGGTACAAACATATTTCTCTACCCACA
>JAHWFP010221920.1:0-61342 GCA_023313725.1 Lithobius niger | reverse complement strand
TACCACAGGACGGCCAAATTGCCTGATAGGCACACGTCCGTGTACCACATGTGCTCCACAAAAGCGGAGAACGTGTTAACTTGGGTATTTCATTGTTGTCATAAACAATATTGAATCCATAAAGACATAATAAAGACAAACATCCATAAAGGCGTAATAAAGACAAACATTATGTTGCTAAAGTTGAGCAGCCGTATGCTCCCTAAAAATAAAACAACAACAACAACAACAACAATAACTATTTCAAACCCCTTAAACTGTGGCAAAGAGTGTCTGTCAGCTAACACTTTTACAATACTTCTTCAAAAAACTGCTCTTTTTTGAAGCACAAGAATTCGTGTAACTTGTAATTTCGTTACCTTCCCTTTTTATATCAGTTTTGCGTGGATTTATGGAACTTTGATTTTACATATTCGCAGTTTACAAAATTGTTACTTATTCATTTTCAATTGAAAGTAAAAAAAAAAAAAAAGAAGTAACACAGTGGAGCAAACATTGTGAACTGCTAGGGATTAAAATATGAAAAGCATCAATAGACTAATATTATGCAATCCGATACAAGAAATACACAACCTAAATACAACAGACAACACGATTTTTCAGCAAGCAGTACCCAGCCGCTTTCAAATGAACAAAATTAGCAGCTTATGCTATTTTCAGCTATTTTTCTGCCTTCATTGGTGGCAACAACGTCCCAGTTTCAACTTCATGCCAAAGAATTGACACACTCGCACGTTTTCATTGTTCCCCTTCCGGGGGTCGTTGCGGTTGCTTCATTTCTGCTATGAGACTTTGATTTATAATGTAAGATTTATTTAATGGTAAATTAATTGAATGAATGCAAATTCTGTATAAAAAATCGTCACCTACCGTTTTTTTTATTTCTGTTAGAAAATCCAGAGTTTCAAAGATGAGAGTTACATCATTCAGGTAAAATGGCTAAAAGTTACGTGATTTCACCCTGAACTTTCTTAAGTTGACACCAATTAACCTTAAACACATAAACATATTGTGCACAACAATTTACCAGCTTTCCCGCCTTGTCTAATAGTCCATAATTGGCATAATGGCTATGTATAAAGATCAGAGGTGGCCCATGAAAGGGAGAGAAGGAATATTTAAACAACAGCAATTCAAAGCTAAATGATTTATTTATTTTCATTTCACCTTCTTAATTCGAAGAGCACTGGAGATGACAGAACAACGTTTTACGTTTCAAGGAGCACATTCTGAAATGTCAGAGAAATACCAAACGAGACGGCAAGCCAAACGGGCTCGTGTAATATTAATTAAATACATTTATTTATGTATCATGCAATCTTCCATTCAACTTCGAGCTTCCCGCGCAAGTCTTTCCCAATCAGGTTTGTAACATTAGAAAATGATGGAAAATGATGGGCAGACCCCTCTTACGAATGTGCAAGGCCCATCATTTTCTAATATTATGTATCGGCATACAACTATTACAAAAAATCCGTAAAGTATAAGCTTTTGTGACGTCTGCTAATAAGTTAAAGAATGAATTTCAAACATTGTATTCTCAATAACGTTTCATCAATCGCGATGAAATAGTTATTAGTTATTACTTACCGTGCAGAAGCCGACGAAACTAGCACCCCCCCTGGTCAACCTTTTGTGTCATTTTACGGATTTCTTTGACTACTTTTGGAACTCTTCTTCTTCCACTTAGAATTTCGTAAATCTGCGGCCGCCCAACTTAATTAATAGGAAATCATCAGGAATAGTGGGATTCACAAAATTGTTTCCAGCCATTCATAATTGGAAATTAAAAAAAAATATTTGCGTAGCCCGAAATTTGTTGACCGAAATGGTATAATATCGCTTCTATAGTTTATATCTTAGCTTATTATATCAACCTTTTGTGCCGCCGTGCACGATTCGTGCCCCCTGGAAGTCAGGATCGTGACTATAGAGATCAGAGTGAGCCGCAATTGCACTTGACAGATTCTGGTTCTTTAAAACCTAGCCTGCGTGATTAACTTTCCTTGAAAAAAAAAATGCCCTTTTCGTCTGTCAGAAATTATCATGTCGCAGGCATGAGTCAACACAAGGGACCAAATAAACTACATGTCTAGTAGCATTAACTTATGCTTTCGTTGTTTGGTAAAACAAAGCATGTTCGCTTTGTCGGCCTTCCTTCAGCATTTAGTATAGGCTTCAATATAAAATACCCCAATGGTAAAAGGTCTAAAGAACAGTCCCTAAATCGGTTCGCATTAGTCGTTCCAAATTAGATAAGTAGTTTTCAAAGGCAAAGGAATGCGTTGCACTAGAATTTAGGTTTGCGCATGCGTGGATGCCTATCATACCATTTTATATACAATCGTGGCATTTCTGAAACTAATTACAGTATAATGACAGAGGCCGCATCTTGCCTTCTGATCACCACCAAGGGGCATAACGGGGCGATAAGTTAGTCCTAAAAGAATCCGACGGACAAGGACATCAGACGCAAGATAGGCCTAAGGGGTCAAGTCAATAAACGTCATGACGACCGGGGTTGAAAAATATGAGGGTGCCATGTCCCGACAAACCTACGCCCGTCGTGTAACGGCACCAGGAACTTACGTAATGTACAGGTCTGTCATTGAGTAGGAGCACAAACCTTGTGCGAGGGGTTCTGTCTGGTTTGCGAGCAACCGTCATAAACTCTCCGACAGCGGAGTGATGCAGAGACACAAGTTGTACCAACCCCCGTGCAGGAAACCTACCCAAAAACGTTGATTAAAAGACCTTCTACACTATAATTTCTGATAGAACTTTTGTTTAAGAGTTAAAGCAACCTTCCGCCTGCCTCAGAACACCCACGCGACGATCACATCCGCGTATTTACCGCAGCTAAGGTCAACTGAGACGGTAGCTTCGTTCCTCGCAGTGAAAAACATAGCTACTGTCTCAAATGGCATTGCGCCTAATAGTACAGCCACCGTGAACCCATTGATCGTGTCGTCAAAAACCGGAATGATTCTTGTATTTTAAAATCACAATTTATAATTTTCTAGACTAGTGTCTTATAATTTTGCTTCGGCGATCTATTGGAATAATTAATTTTAATTTTTACCACATTAGTCTATTAGATTGTAGATCTCATGGTAATTATTAGAAAATTAGTAGATGTACACACAGAGATGAACGGTCATGATTATTGTACGCGCGCATTGCATCATTTAGTGACGGGTCGTTCTTAAATATAGTTAACAAAATTCAACAGAAAATCTCCTAGACGCCACATTTTAAAACGGTTTTTAGCAAGGGAAAGACTAACGGTAAGTAAATAGACCTTTAGGGCCGTACATGATGTGGTAGATCGACAAAAATGGCGCTGGGAGGCATATCCCTTTAAGTTGAAACTCTGCATCGTAGGGGAGGGTGCATTTTTTCTTGCCGCCACGCGCTTTAACACCATCCAAATTATATATAAGATAAAAAAAAATGACAGTTGTCTAAATGATAAATAAAAGTGTTACAAGGATCGTCATTATTTGTCTTTAGATTAGGTCCCTTGCAAAAGAACGCCAAGTCTTTCACAAATTTGCAATGGTTTCAAAATGGTTTGAATGGTGGGTACAAATTTGTCGTCTTTACTTCTTTTTTTATAAACAAGAAACAGTAAATGTATTATAGCGGCCCACCAAGGAATCGTACCCCCCTCCCCCGCTCCATCCGTCTCCCTCCGTCAACCCCAGCTTCCACCCCATTCGATCTGGGTAGGACACGTAACTACACGCACGTTGGTAAATTTTCGTCCGTTTTTCGGACGGACTGATTGTGGCAAGACAAACATGCTGAATTTAAACACAGTAAAGGACTCAGTAATGACTCCTGGGGAATCCCTAAAATACCAGGAATGAAATTCTAAAAATAGTTTCGCCGGTGGTATAATCCATCACTCAATTTGCTGACTTTGGCGAGGGGTGATGCACACTTCCGCGACATGTTTTTCATACAATACCACCTTTGACAATCCGGCCTCTAATATGCATTCCGTGTCGGCAACTAATGATTGTAACATGACGACAAGCAATTAATAATTAGTTGTCAGCTCAATGTCACCAAAGTGTCAAAATATCTGCAGAACACCTTCAATCAACTGCAAAACTCGACAAGCATTATTATTTTTGTGTGAGGATAAACGTGTACAAGGTGACGTTCTGCCTTTTCCTTGATCCTTGGGGATAATATAAATATATACCCTCAGGGGAGTTCATCCCCTGCAACCTTGCTATTTTCACATACTTCCTTTCATTCCCCCCCCCCCCCCACGCGGCCTCCGGTAACTACGGTGCTGTCTCCATCTGTAGAACCTGCAGCTGATGGGCCGTACTGCTGGTCCACAAGTTATAAACGGATACGATAATTCAGGACTTTTTCGTCGTGCGTTCGTGTTCCTTGTTGCACTTAGGCCGGCCGCGCACTGAGCGACCAGGGGCGAGTTGCTCGTCAAACACGAACCTTGAATATGACGCGATATTGACGTAATCGTTGCCATGTTGCACACGACGTGGCCAACGATTCCGTCAAAATCGCGTCATATTCGACGTTCGTGTTTGACGAGCAACTCGCCCCAGGTCGCGCGGCCAGTGGTCGTCACGGCCAAAAAACACGACGACGTGCCGCGCGGCCACGTCCGTTTTTCATTGATATTTCTTGATCGCGTGGTGAAAAATGAATACGGAGCAAGTATGGTCGCACTGCATGGTCGCCTGCACGCCGCCCGGGATCCCAGTGGCCGCTGCGGCCAAGTGCGCGTTGCTACATACACCGTAAGCATTCTCGTTGGCTGCAGCGACATGGTCGCGCGGCTTGGCCACTGTGTGCGCGGGGGCCCTTAACAACTCGAGCATTGCTGTAAAGCAACGGTTAAAAACATAAAAACGCTGATATCAATGCAAAAAAAAAAAGCAGGATGTAATGTTCTACCAGGAGCGACATAAAGAAGAGCCTGTAAGGCTCAAAGGAGTGTCCATGAGAATATTACCGCATGCTCCATCTCTCGTTCTGAGTCGCGATCCCATGTGACCAATTATAGAACGACTGGTCGTAGCTATATTCTGGGAGAGCCAACATTAAAAATACCCTGAATATGTTTTAACGTAATAGATAGATGTGAAAGTACCGCTCGTGATACGATTATTCCACGCATGCAGCAACTCTACGTGCAGCAGTGTTCCAAGACCGCGAAGTCGGGAAGGAGATGGCTTCTTCAAGCCATGGCAAACTAGGGTAGAAATCACGTCTCTTGCCTCCTGACTCAACGCCAGTTCACGAACGTGCTGGAAAGTTGATGCCTTTTACCGTTGCGTTATAAAATCAGATTCTGGCAATGTTGAATCTACTGTACTGGGGCTGAAAAACGGAACCCACAGCTTCTTTCTCAGTTGACCTTATGACAAGAGATGGAAAATGAAGCGATAGCTACAACAAGGGCGTTGCCACACACGATGCATTTATCAGCTTCTGGCTCTACTAAATAAATTGTAAGGTAAAAGCGATGCCACAAACAGCACCTTAACATTTTTTAAATCTTTCTTTCATTAATTTTACGATGCTCCCCGACCCCCCCCCGGAGTCCTACGTCCTATTTAGTGTAAGAATTACGTACTGGTTAGGTATCGTTACTTCTAATTATTATATCTTAATATATCGTTCAGGTGAAGTCCAGCCTCGTTAACCGATTTTTTCCTTTCAATTACTGAGTATGGGCTGTCAACGACAACTCGGGGAAGAAATAATGAGCTGCTCCCTAACTGTTGAAGAGGGATCGTATAAAAGATTGTAGGCCTTACAGCTCTTAACTACAAACATGGCCCTCAACACTGCAATCTTTCACTTATTTCAAAACAAACTTTGCTACGATATGTTTTGCCACGCCTACTATTCTGCAATCCCCCTAACAGTTGAAGAATTGCTCTAATTCAGCAAAAAAGTAGTTCTCAACTAGCGTATACTTTGTCCTACGCCTTGAGGCGGGCTGATATGAAGTGATGATAGAGATTTAAAAATAGGTTTCCTCAAGGCGTCCTAGCCTACTTGAGTTGTAAGAAAGCGGGATCATTTGTAAGAAAGGGGCGTAGCAATGAAGAAAAGTTGGAGGAAGGGATGTGTGTGATGTGCTGACTTTTCCCAAGACAGCTGGGTGGTCTGACGGAGCTCTGTTAACTCTCCCAGCGGGGTCCGAGCATAACCCCTGAAGCTTTGGATTTGTCCTAACTTCATTAGCCATTTTTGGTCATGCAAGCACAATCGGAAACGATCCAATTCAGTTGATTAAGGCGAAATTCTTTGTGCATGCTCGGCCATTACGACTAAACAATCGTAAGTAAATGAATCGCATTTCTAACATTTACCTGTTATTTGACTGAATCTTACAAAACCATGCCACACGAAAAACAAGCAGTCAATATAATGGAAGCAAGCAGCTCGTAAGGCATGGTGTTGCACATTAAGATCATACAAAAACCACATATGGGAACAGGGACCCATCAAGTTTTCGCGATATAAAGTTCAGAGCCAAAGGGCCTACCGCCAAGGTTGTGGTCTGAACCGTGGTCACTCGAAATTAAAGACGCCGGTTCACCATTTCGATAGCGTTCCCTGTATTCTAAACACAGTATCCACGTTGCAGATTCTCCTCCATCTAATAGGCTGACGTCGGTCACGTGATCTCGTTTTAGTTATGAACATTTGGGCGCTGCTGCAAGTGTTGTTCCTTTTTTTAAATTTACCGTTATTTTCTTTATATTTCTCGAAGATTCTACGGTGCCGCATTTAGGAGTTAAAGAGGTGTAAAGGTTCCTTTAACTGACAATCACCAAAGGTGTCAGTTAAGGCTGGGTGATCAGGATTAGGACGGAAAACATGGTGGTATAACCGTTTTGGCTCTGATATCACAACTTTATATGGCGTAAACTTGATGGGTGCCTTTACCCTTGTGGGGTTTTTGTATGATATCACCCTTTTTGGTTTTTTAGGGTTTTGCTTTGGGGAATGAATCGCTTGTCAGCTCGTTACGAAAATTCAGTTGTAAATCGTTTCTTTAACAGCCTAAAGAAAATCTTAATTTTGGCATATCTGTGGCCGCTGATTCATTATATTTCCAAGAAAGGGCCAGTTGCATTACATTTGAGACAAGTGGTTGGTTGGTCGATTGGTTTCATTACGGCTTGGGAAAACCCCAATGGTTTTTAGGCCGAGAATTAACAACTAAAAATAGATACAAACTGCAAAAGATACAACAAAGCACACAAAAATAAAACCCACCCACAAACCACACAGCCAACCACCTGCATACCAAGTGGATGAATGCTGATGTTTATTGAAGGAGCGGTAACCATTCACGGATTTTCTGTTCCATACCAGACGGTGAAAGGAACAGTTTAGCTGAAGACATCCAAACGGAAAACACAGGATCTTTGGCGCACCAAGTTACAATTACATACTGATTCTATCGAGACAAGACGAAAAATCACTATTCTTGATCTTGTCTCGACTCCTACATTTACAATCTTGATCTTGACTCTATCTTGGTTACCACATTGTCCATCTTGTCTTGTCTTGTCTTCTAGACTTTTTTTGCAATAAAATTCATTCAGTTTTGTAAAGTTGCAGTTAGTAATCGTTCGTTACACTTATTTTGCAGTCAAATAGGTGTACGTGCATTACGAAAACTAAGCCTACCCCCAACCCTAAGTCTGTCCTCCTGTCCGGTGTTTTTCAATTTTTGCAGGAGGTACAGATGTATGACAAGATTTAGATTAGGGGTTTGAATAACATCTCTGTAATGTGTGGTGCAGTGGCAACCCGGACCACTGCACTGTGACTGAGGTTGGCGCTAATGACCAAGTTGTCGACGCACCATTAAGCCTCAATCCCCTCCCCCCCCCCCCCAACCCTACACCACTGCCATAGTACCAACAAAAATACCACGCAGAAAAATTTGTTCTAGAGACGTGTTATGATAATTAAGTCTTGGGTCCTGGTCCTGGCAAGTTGATACTTAAAACTTGATGTGCCTTTCTTCGAATTAGCGACATAAACCATGTGCAATGGCTGTTTGCCGTGACGTCACCATGAGTTAACCAATGACGAACGAGAACAACGGCTGTTTGGCCAGTCACGTGATATGCACGTCACAGCAAACAGCCATGGCGCGTGGTATAGAAACAAACCAGAGGACACCCCTGGAATTTGGTCGTCCAGAGATCCCACCTCGTGGTTCGGAAACAGTTTTTTGCTCTCTTAGGGTCGTGAATGTTTAAAATGCCCTCGTTTCGGCCCCTTCTGCGGCTTCTATTAGACATCTCCTGGATGGTTTCTATTCGGTTTGTTGGGTTGTTGGTTATTGTTTCGTGTTCGGCTACGTAAAATGCTGTTAGTAAGTTGCAGCCGTAGTTGGTTGTGTCGATTTTGTTCAATGATTACGACAATAAATTTCGTACCCAATTAAGTTGCCCCTGAAAATCATGGCAAAAGTACTGTCATAACTATGGTTGTAAATTTGATATTTGATGTTTTCACTACGACAGTGATACGATGTCAAATCATCATTTTTGAAGCGTGCTGTTGGTCTAGATAAATGATGCTGGGGCATCACAGAAAGGGCCAAGTCAAAAGTATGCAAAGCGACAGGGTGTGCACAGTGCAGTCATAATCGTTTCGCCTAATCCCGTTCCGTCGAATTCTATTCAGTATCTGAATTTTCAGACTCTGAATCCTTCCCCCCCCCCCCTACCCCACCCAAATTGCTAGTGATTCTGCACTCGCTGCACCTAAACCGGCATACAATATCAGAAACCGCAACTAATCACAAATTTCTTCGAATAAGGGATGCTTCTTATAACTTCTCTAACGTTAACATTTTTAAAGAATATTTTGATTCAGCTAACAAACTGATTTATTCTTTATTTATTTATTTTTAATTCCATTTGTCGTAATTAATAATGTGTGTGTTGCGTTAAATTGTATGGAAATTATTGTAGTGCTATCAATTTGGCATTGCTCATTTTTAGACTGCTTGTGCTACTCAAGGACAATATTGGGCCAATGACGTCACTCAAGAACTCAGCCCAACAATCTCATCAACAATCAAGCCCAAAGACTTAGCAATTAAGGTTTGTTATTAAGCACGTTTAACTATCAGTAATGTGGCACAGTTGTAATGAAAACATCAAATGTCAAATGTCGCCCTTCAGTCTTGTCTGGGCCGCAGGATCTGTCCGGACAGTGTCCGGATATACTGCGATGCGTCCTTCTGTGTTGATAAGGAAATGGGTGGGATAGGAGTTTGTGTTCCCAGCATTCGGCTTGAACGCAGCTATCATCTCACGTCTGTGCCTTCGGCTTTCGTGGGAGAGTTGGTAGCTATAGCGATCGCGTTGGAGGTGGGTATGGATTTACACCTACCGAGCTTTTGCGTCATTACTGATTCTCTGGCGGGTGCTGGCTTCCTCCGACAGTGTTTCGCTTCTCTGGATGCAACCAACCCTCTGACTCTAGAGATTGGGTGGAAACTGTTTTCGGCACGTCAAGTAGGTACAGATGTTCAGATTGAGTGGACCCGGGCCCACTGTGGAGACTTCGGAAACGAGTTGGCTGACGAATTGGCGAAGAAGGGCTGTCAACCGCTGACCCCTGCGGTAGAATTCGCGGTCGGCCCAAGGGATCTTCGGCCTGCTTATTCTAGGTGGTCCAAAAGGGTCTGGCAGGAGCGCTGGGTTGGGGGACCCAATGGTAGAGCGCTTTTTGGTATTCATCCCTCTGTCACGCAGCCTAGCGCTCTTGACAGTTTGTTTCGTAAAGAGGCGGGCCTGCTGTCTAGACTGCGCACCGGTCATGTTCAGCTTCGGGCCCATCTCTTTCGGATTGGTTGGGCGAGGACTCCGATGTGCAGGTGTGGTACTTCTGAGGAGACAGTGTCACATTTCCTGTGTGTTTGTCCGCTCTGGGTGGCACAGCGGTGTAACGGTCAGTTTGATGGGCTCGACTCCTTGGCGGTGATCCTGGGGATTCCCCCGCATGTGCAGGGTAATCGGTTATTGTTCCGTAAAGTGCTAGGGTTCTGTAGAGCAACGGGTCGGTTTGAATTTTAGACTGAGATAGTTTTGCTCTTTGCTCCCCTTTGTTGGCTACACAGTGTTTGTCGTCACTCGTAGCTGCATTCATGTTTGATTTGGAGGTAATGACAATGTATTGTATAGCAAGTGACTTTCCCCAGGGAAGGGACCCCCTCCCCCTCCTCCTTTCGGCACCACTTATGAAGAAATTTTACGAGGAGGTTTTTTCCATGGAGACTTAAGAGATTTACAATGTCCGATTATGGTTTAGGTTTAAGTTAGGGTAGGGTAGTTTTATCATGAGTGTATGGCTTACAGGTCGCATAGTACTCAATAAAATCAAAAATCAAATCAAATCAAATCAAATGTCAAATTTATAACCATTGTCATGGCCATACTTTTGCCGTTCTCATTGTTTAAAAGGCATACGATATAACCCACATTTGAACTTGAGCCAAATTATCACACGCTCAGTCTGATATCTTAAGACTACTTAACCTAAACAGCAACAACATCCCATGGAACGTCTATCAATGGTTTAGCTGACAAGTTGATTCCGTATGACTTTTATTCAATGGTCCGTCTGATACTTTGATTTCAAAGGGTTTTTAGCGAGCGTTAACCGCTCCTGGTCATCTAACCGACGAAGCCCAAAAGCCCTATGTCTGCAGCACCCGGATTTCCAGGACGTCATCCACCCAAGTATCAATCGGGCCCAATGCTGCTCAACTTTGGTGATTTGACAAGAACCGGTGTTTCCAGTACAGCAAGGCAGCAGACCTGATTTCGGGTTAAAGGGTTTAACGAGCGTTAACCACTCCTGGTCATCTGCCCGAAGCCCTAAGGCCTTATGTCTTCAACAGCAGGCGGTCACCCACCCAAGTATCAACCTGATTTCGTCAAAGGGTCAAAGGGTTTTAGCGAGCGTTAACCGCACCCGGTCATCTGCCCGACGAAGCCCTAAGGCCCTATGTCTGCAACACCCGGAATGGATTCTCAGGAGGTCACCCACCCAAGTACCAATCGGGGCCAATGCTGCTTAACTTCGGTGATCTGACGAGAACCGGTGTTTCCAGCACTGCAAGGCCGCAGACTGCAGGTCACGCAGCTGAACACGATACAATAATCAAACACCCAACAACTGTTAACGATACCAAAACCAAACACGCAACAATAAACAAGCAACCAAAACGAGACACATCCCATCCGTTACAACAATGAGCATCACCACCGAAAGACGAAGAGAAAGAAGCAGATTAGGTAAAAAAATAATAAAGTAATGGTCATAAACACCTTGTAGCCATCACTTCAACGCACGGACTACCTGATTAATTAACTGAAAAAAAAAACGAGCTCGTACCCCCATACTCACAGCCCTGAAGGTACACGAATAAAAACGGGTTAGAGTTCACTCGAACGTAACGAACTATAATTTGTGTTCATTTTGTGTATGCATTTTTATCTTTCAATTTTGTAGCGTTTTGCTGTTTATGGCGTCTATTTTGTGTGTGTTTGTGGGTTTGCGTTTTGCGAATTGGAGTTTAAATTATAGTTCGTTGCGTTCGAGTGAACTCTAATCCGTTTTTATTCGTGTACCTTCAGGGCTGTGAGTATGGGGATACGAGCTCTAATGTTTTTTTTTCTAAACGGCTAAGCCGTTTTTTTCTCAGTTAATTTGTTGGCTTTTTTCGCTTCCAATTTATATGTGTCCACTGTCCACCGATTTTTGTTTTCGAAAAAACGGAACATTAGAAATGGATACTTATGTTTAGGTTCTGCCGAAGGTTTGTCCCGTGATTATTATTGATGGCAACATATAGCGTGTTTCTGGATTTAGCATGCGTCATCTCGATGAGTAGTTGATTCTGGATTGTTTCAGTATCGTGGCAACAATCGCGGAAACAATTCAACTGGCTTCCCGAAGCCCGCATTGAAAAAGTAAATAAGTCACTCAGTCATGTCGGCCGCCTAATTTTGAGTAAGCCTCAGAATTTAAGACTTCGCACCCTACGGTTTAAAACTTGAAGATTTAAGGAAAATCAAGACCATTTAATTTTGATTCTCCACAACGAGCTAAAAAAAAAAAGGATTTAAAGGGTTTAACGAGCGTTAACCACTCCTGGTCATCTGCCCGAAGCCCTAAGGCCCTATGTCTGCAACAGCCAGATTCCCAGGCGGTCACCCACCCAAGTATCAAGCTAGCTAACGAGCTAGCTGACTCAAACAACGACAATGTTAGTTTCCCGGCACCCAACCATGGTTGCATTTTGTTCGAGTGAGCTATAATCCGATATTGTGCGCCTCGCCTATTGTTACCCTATTGTTACATGTTGCAGCATTGTAACATTTTGACATTGATAGCCGCTCCGCCTCCGCATCCTCTCCAATTTTCTGAAATTCTCGTGCGCAAACGAACTCTAATAAGCAGGCTTTGCTAATATCCGGCTTGGTTTCTGTTATGAGCAGTTTTCCCGTCCCACCAGTCTTAGCTCCAACAAGTCCTCCATCCAGTGCACTTCTTTCGGTCGTTAATGATTAGAACCCTAAATTAAGCCTTGCTCCTAATGACTCGATGTAACTGCTAATTTAATCCTACCATTCCAACCTAACTTAGGCCTTCAGCTCCATCAAGCCTAAATCGAACCAATATGTATAATGACAGTCAACTTTAAGTCAGCCTTAAGAGTTCTGATGACCAGCCATAATTTTCCCCACTTCATCCCCAAGTTTCCTCCATGCCATTCCTGTTTCATCCGTCAACCTATGCTGATAGCCATCAAGAATCCTGCTGTAATAATCACCACATTATCAATGAAAGTCGTTTGGCTTGTTTTACTGCGCTAAAGACTGTCTTTTTCATGCCCCGTCGAGGAATTTCGAGCACCAGTAAAGCGCTAAATTCCTCTACAGTTAATTTAAAACTGAAGGATCAAGTATTGTCATTTATTTACCGCTATGAATTTAGATTGTAATTTTAAGTACTTTAGTTAAAGGTATATCATCCGGCTTGCCTAATATCATTCCGCCTGCATTATAACAGCCACGCGCTGATCGCCATCCGCGCATATACCATCGTCTAGGTCAACAGATATAGTAGCTTCGTTCCTCGCAGCGAAGAACGCAGCTACTGTCTCAGATGGCATTGCGCCTAAAGCCAGCGTGAACGCATTAATTGTATCGTCACAAACCGGAATGATTCTCGTATTTTAAAATCGCAATTTAGAATTTTCTAGACTAGTGTCTTATAATTTTGCTTCGGCGATCTATTGGAATAATTAATTTTAATTTTTACTACATTTATTAGTCTTTTAGATTTTTGATCTCATAGTAATTATTAGCAAACGATTAAAATTATGACTGCGCACACACAGATAAAACTTCAAGGTCTTTGTAGGCGTGCAAATGATCATAAAATTCCCAATATTCAACAGAAAATGTCCTAGACGCCACATTTTAAAACGGCAAGGGAAAGACTAACGGTAAGGAAATAGATCTTTGGGGCCGTACTTGATGTGGTGGATCGAGAAAAATGGCGCTGGGAGGTATATCCCTTTAACGTCGGTAGTTTTCGCGCCCACCGGAAAACAGCATTGTTGGCTGGTGTGGTCCGGTTTAGCGTGTGTGTTCAGTGTTATTCCACCATTACTTCGTCTAGGGCATGGTCTAGGGTATGTGAATAATACTGATATTTTGGTGTTTCTTTGGTGTGGATGGTGCCAATTTTCTTGCTTAGTTATGAAAATTACGTCTTATAAAAATTATGGGGTTGTCAATTTTAACCCGGCAAGTTTAAAGTTTGGGTTATCAAAAATTAACGCATGCTGACGTATATGGATTGTCAGAGTGTCAGGGGTGCTGTCAATGTGTAAAATTTTTGAAAAATGTGAAAATTTGCTAGCGGCAGAAAACGATGTGAAAAATGTGATAAAATGTGAAAATACGATCTACGGTGTGAAAAAAAGGCAAAACTCACAAACTGAAAGCGTAAAAACGTCAAATTATCTACCCAAATTTTTGGGCCGGAATTAGATGCGTCTGTGGTTAATTTCGCAATATTAAAACCTAAAGCACAGAAGTGAAATGTGCATTAACACAAAGTCGCGCGCCTCGTATTGCGTGTAAAAGAGAGTGTCCAAAAGTGTGTATGTGAAAAAAGTAGGTATGCGAAAAATGTGAAATAAATGAAAAGTAGGAATGTGAAAAAAAAAACAGGTACCGTCGGCAGCACCCCTGGTATATAGCTGCCGCACCTTTAGAGCTGTGTTAGTGTGACGTCACCAGTGTGCGTTAATACCGTATAAAGTGAGCGAGGTAAATTATCAGCAACAAAAATGCCCACTGAGATATAGCTTGTGAATGGCAACTTCTGCAATTTGGGTAATTGAAGCCACCGACAGATACGGCCAGCTAGAGTTGAACAAACTTTAATATAAACAATATATTGTATATGCGAAACGTCGGATATCATGAGTCTTAACGTCGAAATACATTTAAAGACCTACATTTCAAACTCCATAATACGCATTGAGCAAAACAGATGTGCATTAATGGAAAGAGGACTTTTAAAATTAATGCTGTTTTTTTATTTTATTAATACTTAAAATTAAGCACAACATATTCAGAGTGTTCAAGTTGTCAGATACCGGTTTTTATTGTTGTTTTTTTCTTATGAAAATGCTGAACTCGCTTAAAAAAACTCACAACTTGAGACGGTTTTTAATTACACTGTCGTATCTCATTATTCTCCACGCCAAGAAAACATGATGGCCAAATGAAACTGTTATGAAAACAAATAGCTCGGCACTCTGCTGTAGTAAAATAATAAAAAAAATCACAATTTTTACACGTTCACTGCGCTGTCAGTGCAATAAGACACGGTTTTTAATACACATTCCACTTACTCTTGTCTACATAAAAAAAATTCAGTAAACGTCTTTTAATTGGAGCGTCATAATTTAAGCCAAATTATTAACTCAAAATCAAATGTACGTTAATTAAAATAAAATGCAAAAACAAAACAGTGTTCTAATAAACCGAAAATAGTTTTTTTTTTACAGAAATTAAAAAATGCTCAGTTAAAAAAAATCAACAAACGTTTAAGTGAAGCGTCATACCTCGTTATTTCCTCAAAGGAAAAGAAGGCATGACATCCAAATGAAAACTTGATTAAATATTAAAACCACCGTGAACTAAAACGTGCATGAAGTAAAAAAAAATTAAAAATTGAAAAAACACATCGCTCTTGTATACCACTTTTTTTTTTATTTAAGCCCTAGCCTCTATTAAAAAAAATTAACGTTTTGTGATGATAGGTTATTTTTAAAAAAAATCAACAAAACGGTTAAAGACGAAGCGTCATATCTCGTATTTCCTCAAACGCTAAGAAGACATGACATGTAAAACCGAAAACTAGATTAAACATTAAAACCAAATTATCCAGACAGACAGGTGTATACAGTATAACAAATAGAAAAGAGCAGCAAAGAAGAGTATATCTAATGTGCCTGGAGGACACAGTCGACCTGACAGTGAAAGTTGGTCAAACCACGCCCAGTAGCTCATTCGGCCAATGGGATAAGAGATGGATGGTTTTGGTCAAGGTGAATTCTTTACAAGGTAAGGCGAAGCACGTGAAAATTTAGACAAGAACATCTTTTATAGTGGCGCGCTTTCATCTCTGAGAATTAGATCCACGCATCTTATAGCAGGGAACGCGTCTGAAGAGTCAGTTTCCCCCCAAGAGAACAGCTTGTTAATGACTAGTCTCCTGCTCGAGCCGTGAGAAGAGAGTGAAGGAAAATTGCTGCTGTTTCTTCTTGCTTAAAGATTTTTTTCACGACCTCCCCTTTTCTTATCAAGATATAAACACTGCCACACGTGAGTAGAATTTTACACTTTTTAATTTTTTTATTATTAGTTTCGTATTCAGTTTTGTGGTCAGATCTAATTTATGCATTAATGAATATTGATTTTTGCAAAATTATCATTTTGGTCATGCATTATTAATATACCTGTCCTTTGCAAGGAGTTTCAATGAATTATTTATGTTTCAACAAGAAATAAATCGTAATTAATATGATTTACGCGAATTAAGAAGTTAAGAATTTATCTGATTTTTCTTCCATGTTTCATGAGAAATAATTCAAATTTTGATTAGGTGACTGTGAATGAAACAAACAGAAATATTTTCAAAAATGCTTCAGGTCCTTTTCAGCTAATATAGTTAACATAGGCTACTCCTTCGAATGCAATGAAAATAAAAGCGCTTTTGTTTTAAGTGTATTATTTTAAGCACCTTAATCAGTATTTTAACATTATAAATTTCTTAATTTGTAGATTTTAAGTTCAGCAATTATACTCCGTACGCGATTTGTAAACTGGGCGTGGCTCGTGAGCAGCTTGATTGTAGCGTACATTTTCCCGGAGTAGGTGTGCCTTGTGGCTATCTATAGACCGCACCAAGGCTTGTCTGTGCGCGATCATGGTTTTGTTTATTTGATGCCAATTTTTTTACTGTTGACTTTAATGGGGAATCTTCATCAATGGGGAATCAGGGGGAATCGAAGACAAATAAACAAATATTGGGAAATCTTTGGAAAAATGTATTTATTTACTATTTTCTTTAAAACATTCGCCACTGCCTTTTGGGTATTTCTTCTCCCCTCCCCAGTCCCCACCCTTCTTGTATTTTGGGTCAGACGGTAATAAATATAAAAAACACGTAGGTTTTAAGTTTTAATTCATTGTGGAGCTAAAAAAAAAAGTTAAGGAAGGAAGTGTGTTCTACTGTGAATGTTGTAACAATTTATTTGTGAAACAGTACAAATTTCAGATCTTTTCATTTTTGGTGGTTGTGAAAACAACCGTTTGTATAGCTCTGAAAAGAGCTGTATGTTCACAGCCAAGCTAGGGGGTTGCAGAAAGTGGGGAAAAAATCCAGTTCGGAAAAGAAGCATGCTATCTTTAACAAAACCATCCTGGCTGCCGGTATGTAGCAAAATGAGTCTTCGGCCCTTTCCGATCGGAATAAGGCGACCAACCAAGCCGTCATTGGCGCTGTCAGCTGTGAGTCCCGGTGCGCCTTTTCTTTAGCTGCCATTGGCGTTCGCGCCCGTGACGCTCATTCACCCAAGCAAGTTTGATCCAAATAAATAAATACTGTAAATGAGACGGATTACTTCTTAAATGTCGTACCTGACGTTAAAATCGGCGACGCTAGGCAACAATTTCTGGACGGTTTTAATTAAAATTTCTGTTGTTGCATTTTCCGTATTTCATCCCAAGTTTCTTTTTCATGGTTAGGCTAAATGCCACGGAAGTTCTCCCATCTTTAAATCCAATCTTCGATTTGAACTTGGCCAAAACAGTATCAACATTTGGATAATTACCTTCTCGGTGAATTTCAGTTACTGCTGTTCGAGCGGCTGACAGTTGAAAGTCGTCCAAGCTTGTTACCGTTGGCGCCTTTGGCCGTTATTTCGCTGCCGTTACTGTAGCGTCTGCTGCGGCTGGAGTGGCACTTGTTTCGGCGGGTAGTTGCGCGCCTTCGTTAACTATTTGTTTAGCCTAACACAACTGAAACTGAAAGAAACCTTTGTTGCATCTGACGTTTCTTTGGAAACGGCGTTCTTGCTCTTGTTGGTTCTTTGCTTCGCAGATAACAATAGACATTCCAAATAATTTCCCTAGTTGGCTATGAATCATTTTACCTCTTTTCCCGATTGAAGACGCGTTAATAGACGCCATTTTGTGACTGCTGCGCTGACGGTTTTTTTTTTACCCATGATGCTAGGCGTGGTGTTGTACTGGAGTGAACAATCGATATTTTTTTAAAGCCACGCCCAGTTTACAAATCGCGTACGGATTATAGCTTTGTCTTATTTTTCTAACGTAATCATGTATACAAAGGTTAATGAGCATCGACACCTTTGTGTCTATTAAATTTCTCTTAATGTAATAATCTGGTATTGAATCAATTAATATTAATACAATTTCTCATGATTGATTTAACCACTCTGCTTAGCTGTATTTTTTAACCTAAAATAAAATTTACGTTCGTATAACATTATAAATAAAATCTGTAGGAAAATCAAGTGAAGTTTTACTTCAGAAGACTTAGAAGTTGTGTTAAAGGATTTATCAAAATAAATACATATATATATATATATATATCGATGTCTCAGTTAAGATTTTCAGTCATCTTATTGTTAAGTTATGCGATAGTTCTTTTTTTTTATTAGGCGTATTAGTTAATCAATTCATTGTTATTTCTTTAATTAAGTATTTGTTAAGAGAGTGAAAGTGTTGTTTGCATACCAAAGTCCGACAAAACACACCCACATTATTTGTTTAACGATTTCTGCATGTGGAGCAGCAGTTTGGATGAAATCACGCGAAATTACCCACGTAGGGCAAACCGGTATTGTGATCTACGTTGTAACTAGCACTGTACCAAAGATATTAAAAGAGATTTTAATAATTGTTCACGTAGCAACGTAAATAATAATGTATTGCAATGCGTAAACTATTATAACAGATATTGTTTGCTGCATTAGATGTCTGTTCTAAAAGATGTGGGAGTGATTAATGTCTTTATTGACATAGTTGTTTATCTTTTTTAAGCGGGATATGATGTTGAAGCGTCATAGCGGAACTTGTACTTATAAGTCAACACAAAGGCTGTAACTTTAAAAACATTCTCAGGAAAATAACACAAAGGAATAGGCTTCACTGCAGCAAGCACGGCAATTGTAGCTTTGTACTTTATGCATATTTGTCAGGAAATTTTAAAAATCAAGCAAAAAATCGTAAATGCATAAATTTATTCAAGTCGAATCTATCGTTTGCGAGATAGTAATGAAAGCTAGCAGTCGGCAGAATAACATTTCGTTAACCAATGGCTGCTACTGCACCGATATCAATACACTGAGAACCAGCCGGGACATATTTTTAGAATACCGGTTTCGATTGGCCGCTATTTTGATTTTATAAATCATTTAGAATTTTAATATGCTAAGCCAGTACTGAGGCATGTTCTGATTTTTAATTTTCTTTTAGGTAGGCCTACAAAATAATCATACAGATGGCATAGCACGCCATTATATTTGTGTTTGTATACAAATACATTTTTTCCATACTGAGTAGGCCCAGCCCAGTTTTGGTAGATCTTCCATTCTACATCACCTTACGATTTTTACGCTTTTAAATCATCAGCTACTTTATCAATCCACCCATCTTCGCATCGCCACGTGTTGTCTCCAACTCACACGTGATTTTGTGTACAAAATGTCGTCAGAAAGGTGTGTCCAATCAACCCCGACCTTGCAAGGACAACAGATGGTAGCAACCTCGGGGAAGCCTTACTCGGCAAATACAAGGAAGCTGCAACTCTCATTTTTTTCCTCTTTCTTTTTCCAAACTCGTAACAGTTACAAGCGAAAGTTTCCCAACGGCGAAGTTGACTTAGCCGAAGTAAGCCAAGTTTTGGTTGCCAGGCCGCCAATTAAGGACAGGATGCTAATTAAGGAATCGGGCGCCTTTAGTGACATGGCGCGTGTAAATAGGAATAACGTAAAAGGGAGAATGTAGCACAGCCGAGTGTATAGAAGGGATACACCTGCTGGCGTCTTCTACGAACTATGTTAATGTTCAATCCACCGTTTACACCAGAGTCGAGTGATGACAGATGTTGAGTCAGACGATAAATAAGAGCATTGTTAACCCTTTGTGTATAAACCGCTGACGTTTAAGATCATAAATCGTAAACTTGTCATCAATCCTAAATGAAAAATTAAGCATGTTTGTTGTAGTTTACCCGTCTGTAGGTTGTCACGAGGTTGAAGAAGACAGATGCCAGGCTGTAAATAATTCTCTTTCAGGCTGAGAAGGCGCATTAAATGTTAAATATTAGGAAATGCACTCTTGTCGAGATTACCCAAGTTTAAAGCTACATTCCTCCCACCGCCATTTTTTCGACCCTCGACATCAAGTACGGCCCCAAAGTTCGATTTACTTTCCGTTAGTCAATCCCACGCTAAAAATCCGATTTAAAATATGGCGTGTACGAGATTTTCTGTTGAATATTGAGAATAATCTAATAGATCCTGCGATTATGCTTACAATAACCATGATGTTTCATGTGTGTGTATGCATGTACTAGTTTTTAATCGTTTGCTAATAATTACCATGAGACCAAAAATCTAAAAGACTAATGCGGCAAAAATTAAAATTATTTATGCCAATAGATAGCCGAAGAAAAATTATAAGATACTAACCTAAAAAATTATAAAGTGTGATGTTAAAATACGAAAATCTTTCCGGACTGCGACGACACAATTTTTTTGTTCGTGTTGTTTCGTTTACTACGCCCAAGGCCAAGTGAGATAGTAGCTGCGTTCCTCGCTGCAATGAACGGATGGTACGTACCTACTATCTACGTTGACTACGCAGAGTCTCGCGAAACGATGCGATGGTAACCTGCGCGGATGGCTATCTGCGCGTGGCTGTTATAAAGCAGGCAGAATGTACCTTTAATCTATATTAGTTACGTTTCGGACACCAAATCGGGGCCTTTTTCAAGCACACAGCTTAAGTCAGATTTCTCGATTAAGTCTGTGTATTAAATACATTAAAAAATCATCCACGTAAGAAAAAAACAGTCGGTTTTCTGGACTCCTTTCATTTTTATAGTTCGTCACTTGTTTCAGGTTTGTATGAAGTGCACTGGTCTTACCAGTACTCTGTTTATATTTTCATTTATATGTTTGTTTTAATTATTGCCAAAACACTCTAGTTAACTGAAGCTTAGAGGCCAGTAGTCGATATAGATTTGTTGATTTATTTTTAATGTATTTACTACGCAGATTAAGCTTAGAGTACCAAAAAGTCATATTTATGTACTTTCAATGGATCAATCTTGGAAAGGAGGGGTTGGGATGAGGCTTAATGACGCGTCTACAGCTTGGTCATTAGCGCCAACCTGAGTCACAGTGCAGTGGTCCGGGTTGCCAGTATTGGAAATGTCATACACAGACACACAGAAAAAAAAAGACTGTAACCACAGTTCATTACGGAATCATATTTAGTTATATATAATATTGGTGCGCTGTGCCAACGTCAACTTTATGTTGTTACTGTCGTCAGTTTCACTTCGAACTTGGATTTGTTAATTTATATTGTTGCTGCGTCATGTTATAAGTTTGAATCTTCTATAGTTTACTGTAAAGCTTTACGACACGACTTGGATTTGAATACTTCATAGGTTTGCTGTAAAGCTTTACGTCACGTTCGTTACCGTCCACTGGGGAAATATTGTGCATTGCCAGTACTTATTGCTGTGTACCTGTCAGCTACGTCAAAATTTGTGCAAAATGTGTACTGCAAGTGGAAAAGTTGTGTGAAAGCTGCAGCAAAATGTAGTCATTGCATAGCTTCTTTAGTGTCCCAGTGCCGCAACCTGTAGTTAGAGTTTTACCATTTGTTCATAGTTCTTCTGCATGCTAAGTTATTATCCTGAAAATACGTCAGAAATTTTCTGGAATTCCCCACATACACTTAAACAACTATTATTCAGTGCTTAAAACATAACTTATTTAAAACTTTCTTAAATACGTCACAGTACCACAGCTAGTCTTTTTTCAAAGGAGGACTCAAGGGTACAATGCAAGGCTCCAAAAGACTATATCACATGCCATGGCTGTTTGCTGTGACGTGCATATCACGTGACTAGGCTAGTCCAATCAGACGGCCAAACAGCCGATGTTCTCGTTCGTCATTGGCTAACTCATGGTGACGTCACGGCAAACAGCCATTGCGCACGGTGTAAATAACTTTGGACCTAGTTTTATGTAAAAGTTCGGACCCCTTGCTTTGAATTTAGGCAATTTGCCTTACGTTGCCTTGCCTTCCGAGTGCCCTGAACATTTTGCATGCTGATGTGAACTGCACATTACTAGTTTTTTTTTTTTTTTAGACAATAATTTTTTTACACGGTTGTGCAGGGAAGCCGTGTATCTCTCCTTTAACCGTCTGTCTCCAAATAGGACAGCTCGAAACAACTAGGATACTCGTTTCACAAATTCATGTTTTACCGAGTCCTCTTTCACCGAAAATTAAGCACCTACTTAAAATGCGGCGAAATGGGAGCTTCCATTTCGTCGAAATTTTTTCCCCAAAGCGCTGCGACTGTCGACAGAAACCGTAACTAGCCTCAAATTCCTTCGTATTAATAACTTTACTCTTTTAAAGAAATTGTTTCTTTTCGGCGAAACGGGAATTCGACATTTTTAAAGTGTGATATTTTGTGTTAAACACATCACCTACTTGATGCAGTTAAAAAAAAAACAAAGTTTGTTAAAGCTAGGTAGGCGGAGTTATATGTGGAATTACATGATCTCACTGTAATAGGTGCTACAACTTTATGATTTTACAGGATGGCATGCATGGATCGGGAAACAGTGCATGTATTCATTTACATCTTCAATTGAAAATGTTGCTCCTTGCCATTTTTACCGATGGTGCGGGGGGGGGGCCCCCCCCCCCCCACGAAAGTCTGCGGGCGCCAACTTGTGTACGGTGTGCATTTATGTATCAGTTACTGAGACCATTTGGATTTTCCATCCTGTAAATAAAAAAAAGCTGGAGCACCAATTGCAATGCGATCGTGTAATTCCACCTCCAATCTGGCTTCTACGAGTTTTATTTTTTAACTAGGTGTTATAATTATTTAATACAAACACTGAACTTTAAAAATGTCGAATTCCCGTTTCGCCGAAAAGAAACAATTTCTTAAAATTAAAACCAAATGGGGTGGAGAAGGGTTGAATAAATATGGATGCAAACCTATTTACGTTGCTTTCTGGACTTAAATGTCAGACTGTCTGCGCAAGTAATTGAACGATCTCTGAAACCAAATGCCGAAATCCTACCGCTGAGGTCCTACCGTGTCAGTGTGGCTCAGCGGTAGAACATCTACATCTGGTTTCAAAGGTTGCGGGTTCAATTCCCCACTCCAGGCAGTCTTAACATTTAAGTCCAAAAGGCAACGTAAATGGGTTTGCATCCGTATTTTTTCTTTAAAAATTTGAAATTTAAATAAAAAAAATTAAAGAAATTTCGCCTACTTGAAGAATTTTAAGATTAGTTACGGTTTCTGATAGCAACAGCGATTTCGAAAAGAAAATTCGGCGGAACGGGAATCCCAATTTTGCCGAATTTTCAGCAGGTTATTAATTTCTGCGAAACAGGACTTGACGAAGCAGGATTTGGCGAAACGGTACACATCGAATTGAAAATAATTAGCTTTATAACAAAAGCCTTTATAGTTCTACATAAAACCCTCCTCATTGTTGTGAGTTGTGATTGTCATCTCCTTTGGGAACGGCGTGTTATAGAGCAGTGACATTTGCCGCCATATTGGCACCAGATTGGCACCAGTATGGGTTTTGGAGGGCATAACTACAAGGTGCACTACATAAAAATGGAGGGAAAAACAACGGAAAAGCGGATTTCTTAGGCTTAAAATAACGTTGTTTTCTCCAACAACAAAAATCACGCGTTTTAGGTCTAAGAAATCACTCTTCACAGCATCGGTTTCAGTATAACGCCCTTCTGTTTCTCTCTGCAGTGACCCTTGCAGCTAACCAATTAAGGCTCCAGCATAGAGTTATATACAATAATACTACGTCGTGTCAATGCTCTATAGGAGACACACAGGATTACACAGATATAGCTTAATAACTCTGTACAAACCAGCAAGCGGCCATGATTAATAGGAAAATAAAACGTTTTACGATTCATCTCGATGTTTACTGCACCGTGGGCTGTATATTTTACATGTGTTTCATGAACCAGCAGTGCGAAATGACGTAAATTTTAGATTAATTGCATAATAGCTTTAAATGATGGCAGTGATCTTTATCTTCAGTCTTTCATACTTTTAAAATCGGCATCCTTCTTTATTTGTTTATTTCACACAGATTAGGGGTTTGAGATTGCACTATTAGGGGTCACGGGGTCAACGGAACGGTCATGAAACCCATAACACCCATTCTCACATAAGGTTTATTCGTTGAGTGGCATTTCCACCATTTATACTCTTCCTTTGAAATCCGTTTATTCTCTCTACTTCAATACTGGAAGAAGCTATGAGTAGACTAAACTAATTGGTGTGGAAAATAAACAAGCGGCTGCAGCGAATACCTAGTCGCAACTGGTTTTTTTGTATACTTTTGGCTCTTCCGCCACTTTTTCAAGGAAAATATTGAGGTGCACACCTTTATCACGCACTACTACAACGATCTAAGAGCAGTAACCATTACATTTGCCGGTTCAAAATGTGTTAGCCTGGTTTTAGATTTTAGTTAGGTCTAGTTTTATAATTTAGGCGTAATTGTCAGCTCTTAGGCCTAATATTTACCTGTCGTTTTAATTTTTGTAAGTAGCAGCTAACGGAGAATTGGGTTCGACAGTAGGCCTATTCATCCATGCTACACGGAGTCGAGACTGTTTTAAATTAAGCTAATGTGTGTCGTTAACGAAATTCTTTGGTTTTTTTTTTTTTATTGTTGCGTGTCTTCATGTGGTGGTGAAATGCGACGATTAAATGTTATTATTTCATTAAGTTACGTTCAGAAAGCCTATTAGGCCTAACGAAGCAACGAAGTTTGAATTTGCAGTACACTAATTGACTACCATTGAAAAAAGGCGACGATCGGAGGGACAAAGTCGTTGTTATAGTCTTCCCAGCCGTTGTATAAAAGGCTAAAAGCATTTAAACCACTATTATACTATACTTTACTATACTATACTATACTATACTATACTATACTATACTATACTGTACTACGCTAGGGGCCGAGTAGCCGAATGGTTAGTATGACTGCCTCGGTGCTGGAAGAGAAGCGCCTTGAAAATGCTGGGACGGTGGTGTGTGAAAGATGCGTGGAATTTCGTTATACAGTTGTCCCTATCCGTCGTGAGTTAACTTATATCGGTCGAAAGCGTCGTTAAGTACATTTATTAATGTCATTGCTGTAGTTTATTATGCCTTAAATATGATTCTGCTTGTTTCTTTGGCTTGAGAATGAAGCACAATAAGCTTCGAAACGCATAATTTTGAGTGTGTGTTTGCTTGTGCACTCTTACGGCTCTCATAATTTACAACACTGTATCACGGCTTGTTCCCATCTTAGTCAGATTTAAAAAAACAACAACAAAAAACACACACGTTTGAGCGTAGTAAAATGCCGAGCGCACAGACGAGTAAATAAAGTTTTATGATACTTCATCATCAACTCTCTTACCGTATGCCCTCCTCAAGAGGCTTAAAATTGACAACTGACAATAACTGGCATAAAAGGTTTAAAAACCGACAATTCTTTCACACAGGATGAGCATTCGTGTGAAGCATTCCATTCTCGTAATACACACGCAGATCTTACACCACGAATGCACTCCTGAGTTTTATACCTTTAAACTCTGACGATGGCATCGAAACTCGTAACTGTCGAAATATTAGTCAGTCAATTTTATTCACTACTCTACACGTCCGGATTTCTAATACGTACGTCCAATTTTATCGCATTTTTTACTATACGCGTGGTTTGGACAGGGATGGATCTAGGAATTTATAGGAAGGAGGCGGTGGCAAGGGAAACTTAATAACAGTACCATTTTTTTTTTTTTTTTTTTGGCTGTTTGCCGTTCACCCCACCGACTGAGGTCTGAGGGATCACAAATCCCCTTATTTTAGGCCCTGAGGTCACGGTGTCCTATTAACTTCAAGATTTTTTTTGTTGGGGTAGGAGCAATTTTTGTGTTCATGTAAGGTTTTCGTGTCTCCAAATTACGGGAGGTGATTTTAAGACCTCGCCCTTACGGATGTGGTATGGACTTCATGGAGCATTACAGACCTGTTAGGGGAGGGGGGGCGTATGGTTGTCCCATTCTCCCCCCCCCCCCCCCCATCCCCTCCGTTGATCCGCCAATGTGCTCGAATTGTTAATAAAACCTAAGTCGTCGTGTGAGCTGCTGGGAGACGGGGGAGGGTTGTCTTTTGGATACCGTGACAAACTCAAAAATATTCAAGCTATTCTGAATATCCAGACGTCGTAATTGCTAGATCCTGGAAGATATGCGAAAGTTCGAACCTGGGTGAACCCGAATTCTGACATATTAATTTGCATGTGTGGGCCGATACCCGAAAACGTCACTCCTCCCTTGTCTAGGTTTTTCGAACACGTTGAAAGCTGAGTAACCGTTAGCTAACACAGCGTGAGCTAGACGCTTGATTTTTAGTGCGAGTCACGCAGCTAAATTCTTTTCCGTTTTTCCTTAAACCTCCTAACCTTGATGAAAGACACGAAATTGTTACGTCTGCTTATATAATATACGCCGAACACGATCTTGGATGAAGAAGGCGCGGTGAATTATGCATAAGCCTATACTCGACGCTAAATAGGCCTACTTTGCTTGCCTGACTCACGTAGTGTTTTAATTCATGCGACGAACGCTCCATTTATTTCTGTGTTTACGGTCGTCCCTGACGAAAATTCCTGCCTTGAAAAAAAAAAAAACAAAAAAAACATCATGATTTCACTTTGGCATTTCGCTTCGTGGAAAGAAAAAGATATACGAGTCCAAAACTGGAAATTTTTATCGGTAGCCTACATTTTGGGCAAACGTGTATGCTTTAACACTGACGCGAACAGAATGGGGGATGGGGGCAATTTGCGTGTGAAAAAAAAAAGCAAAAAGTACAAACAAACCAAAAGGGAACATTTGCCATATTTGTTCATCCGGGGAGGGGGACACAAGTGGGATGTAGCCGGGGATGAATAAAAATCTCCCCCCCCTCCCCCCCATACACACACAGACAAAGGGTCCGGGAATTTTTTTTGCCCTGAGGCCGGGCATTCGTGTTGATGGCCCTGCTGAGGTCTGTCTGTGTTCTGAAACGAACCATTAGGTCGCCTCAGAATTGTTAGTTCTCTTCCCAAACCCTGTTTGAAAGAGTCCTGACTTGATAACGCGGTTGTATTTTCGGTGCCAACCATATGAAGGTTTCCAAAAGTACGTTTCAGTGCGGGTAGGACCAAGGCCGACTTACACGGACTGAGCAGGGTTCCTATCAACCTGGGAAAACCTGGAATTTAACCACGCTTGAAACTCAGGGAATTCACAGAAACTTACAAAAAATATGAAATCTCTGTGAAAACATAATGTAAACACTGACTTTCCAAAAAAGATATGCATATTCTATTAATCATATGAGGAAGATCGGAGGACACAATTGGTGCTTCCCTGCAAGACTTTCATGCAGGAAAGATGGCGTTATGGTGATAATAAAAATAATGCAGATTTAGTTCATTTTATTAAAGGCACATAACTCCCTCCGGTATATTTTAACAGTTTCACTCGATACATTACCGGAAATAGTTTTATATAAACTGATTTACCTTTCATTTGCTGGTCTAAGGGTACGATGCAGATGTCAGTAGTGGTGCGTGAATGTTATTAGGCTTGTTTTAAACGGCTCGGTCCGAGCGGTATATAACTCCCGCCACATCGCTGGCAAGCCGCGGCCCTGGAGGAAGGATAATTAATCCTTCGCTCAAGTTTGCGACTTGGTCGTACGATGTGTCACGTTGCAGCGGCTCCGAAATGAGTATGACTAGTGTCGTAGAGCAATGCGCGCTGCGGTCGTTTGAACTATATTTTAGCGTAGGTGACGCAGAGTAAAGCGGCCAGAACGGAGGGATTTATGTGCCTTTAAGCAAAGAAAGAGAAGCGAGTTAAAAATAAGTAAAACGAAGAAGTGACTCCGTTTGGTCTATTTCAAACACAAGGAACCCCTGGGGAGGAGAGGAATAAAAAAATTGGAGTAGGGGGGAATAAAAAAGTGATTTACGACGCCATTGTAGTTTTAAAACCACAATCTTCTTCCATCATCGTACACTTTCGTACAGAACACACTCACACAAGCCTACTAATTTTCGACAACATCATCAGGCACTCCATAGGTAAAGTTAGGATCCTGGTCACATTCTTGCTCTTTGTCGGAATTTGAATTTGGCAGAACACGCAGCCTTCTGTATTTACAAGATAGTGGGCCATTCATGCTGTATTTTGAAGGTAGTGGGCCAACGCAAGCGATGGCCCAATCCGGCATGAATGGGCAACTTCAAATTCTGGCAAAGAGCAAGAATATGACCAGGATCTAATTTTATCTTCGGAGTGCCTGGTGATGACAGTAAAATTAAGAAAAATTGGAAATTAAGCCAACAGGGAAAAACATACACAAGAAATAACGTAGTTTTTTTTTTTTTGGTGATGACAGTAGCATTGCTATCGAAAATTAGCAAGACTGTGTGTGTTTTTTCTGTATGAACTTGTGCGATGATGGAGGAAGATTGTGGTTTTAAAATTATTCAAATTTTAAAATTATTCATAGTACTGGTAAAGATGTTTTTAGTGGTACTTCTTGTAGTTACCCCCCCCCCCCCCTTCCCCTTCTCCAGGAGACCCTTGTGTTTGAAATAAGCCTAAGGGAGTGACTCCATATTATTTGCCTTATCTCGCTCCTCTTCCCGTAATAACATGGGCTGAATCTGCTTTATTGTAGTCCTACCACAATGCCATATTTCCTGCAGAGCACAAGCCTTACAGGAAAGCACCAATTGTGTCCTCTGATCTTTCTCAATATGGTATATAAAATAATAATGTAGTCAAACTTACCGTAGGTCTAAGTGTGCAGTAAACTTATTATGCAACACAGACAACCTTAGACGCGGCAAGCAAACATCCTGAGCGAAATGCGGAACATTGTATTTTTTTTTTTCTTGTTTGGTTTTCGAGGAATACTTTTGTAAACATTGTTTTGGGAACCTCTTTTCGCCCACGAATTGTTTGAGTACACTTTAGAGGTATAATCGATATAGATCAGTCTCCACCCCTCTTCCCGGCCGGAATTTACGAGTAAAGTTTGATAAAAAAAAAATTACAAATAAGTCCTTTATTGCAATTGAAGAAATCTGAAAATTGTCTTTTAAATGTTTGAAAAATGCTAAAAAAAAAAAGTGCAGGGCACCCTTCCTTCCTCCGTTGTCCTTTAAGTTGAACTCGAACCCCATTTTGAATTAAAATTCTCCTCGCCCCCTGCCACAAAAAAATTCCTGGGTGCGCCACTGATGTAAATGAAAACTTGTTTTTGTTCAGATTCGAGAGCCAAAGAATACTGCAACTTTTTTTTTTGACTGAAACTACCTATTTCAAACGCTTTGCTTACGCATTTTTCATGTAATGTAGAAAATCAACTTAGGACTGCCATTACGCACATTTGGGGGTATTTCATCCAGTAAGGGGAGTTTATTGAACAAGACCAGAAGAGCTCGAAGCTGCTTCAGTCTCGGCCGGCCTTGTTTTTTTTACAGAGGGTCAGTCCTGCTGATGCTCTGCAACTGGAAATAGAATCTAGCAAAGCCCCTCCAGATCCGCTGGTTCGGGATAGTGTGAGAGATTACCCCTCTTTTGGATTGTTCTGTACATTCCGTTGTCACCATCGAATGTTTTCCGGCTCGAGTTTCCTGGTTCACCACTCTTTTTTTTTTTTTAAACATATTTGTTATCTTAAAACATCTGGTGAGGTTCAAAACTGACCCGTTTCATCTATGCAAGTTTGGGTCCGATGACCCTGCTGTCCGAGCTCCTGTCAAATTTCACCAGACCCAATAAAATAAGCCTTCGCGCGCATTGCTATACAAACAATGCAATGCAAAGACATAAATCAAGAGAACATATTCTGCCCCATGAAGCAAACGATTGACTCATCTCTGTGCCTTTAATCATGTTCATAATATTGTTCACTCTTGCAATTTTAATCTTCAAGACCGCCACTGTAATTCAATTTTCATAAAATGGATTCCAGATTCGTTTGTATTCAGCCAAATTGAATTGAATACTAGCCCGGAGGAACTATAAAATTCACAAAAATTAAGGCCTACGCGAAAATAAATGGTGTTGTGTGCCATTAAAGTTTGCAGTTGGTTCATCGTAGGATTTCAATGCTACCCACTTCTGCTTAATTATTATTCAAACATTCAATTTTTGCTGCTGATAATTCCTGCGACCTAGTTCGCCTAACTCTAAAAGCAAAAGTCGCTATACCAATGAAAAAGAGCGAGGGAAAAAAAAACGCAAAAAAAAATTGTCTCATTTAAAAAAAAAAAAAAAATAAAAGAAAAACCTTTCGAATGGCTTTTAGGGTGAAAAAATGCAGTTCTCATTTCAAACCTAATGATTTGTAGACGCACGGATTCAATGGATGGGAGGATATTGCCCGGGGAAAAAGAAGTTGGTCTGTACGCCTAGCTGCTTTGTGTCTAGCCGTTGGGTTAGTGGTTCCTTATTTTAATCGTTGCTCCCTGCCTCCCCCCTCCTCCCCCACAACCACTTTGGATGCAGCCCGCTGCTTTGTTCATTAAGCCTTAACAATAGTAAACAATGGTTCCCATGGAGACAATTCAAATTATACAGTCCTTGCAGATTTTTAATGTACGACTTCGTGTTGGACTTTTCTTGTAGGTTTATTACTTAGAGGAAACTTATTTCCCATCTGCAGACCGTTGTATCGTATTACTCAGAATTACATGCTAACCCACTAGGAAAGGAGTAATTTGTCACAGTTGTAATTATCGCTGAAACTGGATCAAAGGATACATGCGAATTTTTAACCCAGTAGCTTGAAACATTATAATGTATGATATTGACGATTTCAATTAAAGATTCTTTATAAGTAGTTCAGAAGCCCACACGACCACGGGATGTATTTTGAATTTTATGTTTTATTTTTTTTAACTATTTGTAAAGCCAGTCATTAAGACGCGCGAATCTAAGAGTACACCTGCCCTATAATGTGAAATGTATATAACTTAAATAATGCAGGTTCTTGAAGATGAGTAATTATGCTAAGGTGGCTTCGATCACTCAATCCATGTATCCTGTGATTCATTTCACCATCATTCATTCATTTCCATAACCCGGGAGCAGACGGCGTCTTTCACGTCTTGTGGCCTTGTCTAATTTTTTTGGGCACTGAATCTGACTGGCATTTTTGTGTCTTTTAAAGCGCTGTAGTAGGTTTGATTCTGTAGTTGACCTCTCCCTCCACGCATTTTCCCCCTCCACCGATCGCTCCTCCCTACTTCTTTCATTTTTGTAACGAACTCTTGTATTTTCTTGTTCCTTTTTGTAACTATTTCATCGATAGCAGTCATATCAATTGATGCAGCATTGTTTCCTCCGACATACATATTTTATTTTTCCTTTTCACTCAAGCCCGATTACGTTACTATGCATTTTTGCCCCCTTTTCACTCAAGCCCGACTACATTACTATACATATATTTTTTTCCTTTTCACTCAAGCCCGATTACTTTACTTCATGACATGTGATGCGACATGGCGAAGGCATTTCTACATAACCTACATTTATATGGCGTATCAACGATTACGTAACTTCATTTACTTTGGCGGCGTCTTGAATTTATGATTTTATCCACGGTTTCGGTGCATGTGCGTGTTTGTAAAGACATTGTTGTTTGCAGCATTATTTTTAAACTAGTGATTCAGCCTTGTTTCTTTCGGTAAATTCTTTTTCTTGATCTTTCTTAGGGAAAAGGTATTGTTGTTTTTAGCATTGTTAAAGCATTGTTTGCTGAGCGCTGGCGAAAAGGTGGAGCTACTGTTTTATGGGTTTGAAGATGGTAAGATATTTTCCTGATTAGCAGAAGCTCAAGAATTGTTGGCACGTCAGCATTGTTAGCACATTATATTTATTTTCAATCTTGGCTTGCGTTGGCTGAGTGGCTTTCTTGTCTAATGACAATGCTTAAAACAATATACAACTAAAGAATGAATCTGATCATTTGGAAACTACGACATGACCAATTTCGATCATTTTTCATTAATCAAGATCGAAAGTTAGAGGTTAGAAGGCGATCAGATACCGCCTTAGTTCTAACCATAACCTAGTTGCGGGAGCCTGGAAGTTCGTAGCAGTCTGTTCAATGTCCAAACTTCATAACGCTAGATTATGTCATTTCAGAGCCTTTCGTGGAATATTACTTGTACACAAACTTAGAGAATATAGATGGTACACAGTTTTGGAACGATAAAGTGTGGTAACTTTGAATGAGACTATCAAAACTGAGAAATTTTTCAGTCAAAACAAATGTATTATATGCACTGCAATTATTTATCAGCTACTGTTGAAATATAAATAAAATAGTACCCGCAATAATTAGTGTGGATTCGAGAACACTCTTCGTTAAACATCCATTTACCAATTCAATAATCCTATCCAATTTTAAGTTGGAAATAAGCCAAGGAAAGATAATCTGAAAAATTAGGACATTCAACAAATGGAATGTGACTCTGTAAGAGCGTGAAGTATACTTTACGCCATAAAAAAATCAACTAACTATTTTATTGGTCTCTAATAATTATAATGGTTGATTACTTTCAAAATAAAAGATGTAATAAACGAAATAGCCGTTTAGAAAAAAAAAACATTAGAGCTCATATCCCCACAGACTTTACAGCTGTGAAGGCACGCAAATATAAACGGACTTGAGGTCACTCGAACGAAAACTAACTATAATTTGAACACAAATTCCAGGAACAAGGATTGTTTTTGCCCCTTGGTAAGGTCAGAAAATTAACGAAATTCCGTTTGAAATTGGCCATGTCTGTGAGTGACTGTGGGTGTGTTTAACTCCTTCCACACCAGAATGTAATGTACGCCTATCAAGAACACAAAATAATAAAGTCCAGCATCGAGAAGCGTGCTTCATGAGGGCTCGTGACCCAGTCGAATTTCCGTCTAGCAGCAGTCGCCACTTTGCGGGCAGGCCTCAGAAAGTAATCGCCATTTCGTAGTTTCTGCTCGCCACATACCAATACAGCTTCACATTTCATGGGCTTTCTAATTTACGCATTTACGGAATTGTGCAATTTTCTTTAACCAAGTATTATTGCGGAAAAAGTGAGCATAATGCCACAAAAATGGTTCACCCCTAGCTTACGTGGTTCCCGAGGTATCCCTATTTGAGCGTGGCGAGTAAGGCTAAATTCAAATCGCCAACTGTTGTTTTTATTCGAATGGCGAATGGCAACCGACACTCGCGAGGGTTGGTACCCTGTGAACACGAGTGAATCGACTGAAGTATAGCCAACTTGTTAGAGACTTGGGTTATGAGCAAAGAGGACGCGAGATTTAATACACTTGCCATGCGACTTTAAAATTACAACCCCCTGGGCGTACGTTTGGAGTGGAAGGGGTTCATTTGTGTTAGGCGTTTTACACAGGCAAGACAGCATTGAAACGTTGTAATTTGTGTACTGTATCAGTTTTACACTACAATTCTACAACACTAAACAACTGTAACATGCAATAGTCTGTTTCAAACGATTAAAAAAAAACTTTCAGCTTCCCTGACATTCACCAGGGCTACACCCATGCATGTAGCCGGTTGGGAATCTATCCCCCAACTTTACCAACTCCCCAGGGGTTAAACGTTTATCACTGCAGGAACCAACTGTTGCCACTCCACCCCTGATTGTCCAACCATTGAAGAAGCACTCAACCAAAAGGAGAGTGTATCTTTAAGGGTAGCACAATGTATATCATTCCTGACTTATGAGTGCTTATAATTACCTGTCGGAGAAAACTACAATACTGTAGCATAAGTCTTTCAAATGGCAAAGTTAGGTTCAGGAGTACAGTGTTTGAATGTTAAGTGGTGTAGCACTTTTTTTTCTCAAATAACGCACGAAAACAGCCATGTAACAGAATGGCCTCCACCTTTTAATGCCATAACTAACTTAGGTGAAAGCAGTGCACCACGCTGTGAAATGCAATGAGGAAAAGTGCACAATGGTACTACAAATAACCAACGAGGAAAATTAGTGAATTAATAACAACAAAGACCATTAATGAGGGAAATAATTTGAACTAACCGGTTGCTATAAGAAATCCACCGTCAACAATCCGGTATTTACGGAGGCCACACCTGCAGGTGGTTTCCATTAAATGTTGGAGAATTAATTGGAGACTTCCGTCAACTTTATTATTGGGGTGATTAAATTATTTTACTGTGAGAAATTTTTTTATTTCTTTAAGAATTGACACGTAAATTTTTGTCGCGTTAAAAAATGTATACTGGCCTTGTGCTAACACAATAAAGGGTGTCTAGGCTGAGTTATCCCGAACATTTCAGGAAGGACATGTCAGGTGCCACGGAGAAGACACGAGAGGCGTGTGATGCTGCGCTGACAAAGAAGGCGGTCCGTGGATGACGCAATGCAGAAGGCACATGAGTCCTCACATGAAAATCGTACCCTGCCCGGTGAAATTAGAGCCAAAGCAATTTGTCTAACCTAACCGACAGTTATAAAGGCAACTCGACACAAGACAGAAATTATTTATTGCTTCTTGTGTCCTGAGCTTGAATCTTAGCGCCTGAATCATCCAGCCTGGAATGTCCTTTAGGACTTGATCATAGTTGCTGGAAAATGGATTTGCATCGAGTGGGAATCGAACTTTGCAACTAGAGCTTACACGTTAGCGCAATCCAAAATATGAAGCGCATATTTAGGCCTGCTAAAAAAAAGGCTTGGTACAGCAAACCTGCCAAAAACGTGAGCGTCGTAACAAAAATAATAAAACAGGAAAAGAAAACAGGGAACTAACAGTCCCACAGCAGCTAATTGCAAATCTACTAGAAAAATATCAAATTCAGATTGGGCGAACTACAACGACCGCTTTCTCAAGCTCGTCGAACTGCTGAGCTACCGATTAAACCAAAAGAAACCGCTTTCATCAAAACTGACTGACAGCAATTTTTTTTTTCACCATCGTCTTCTCACTTCATGCTTGCCTTATAATCCTAGCGAAGGAACACGGCTGGATAAACCACATCGGACAGCCAATGAGGCGATGCTTCGGCAATGACGTCATCTGAAGGATCGGGGAAATTCACCACGCGTTTCAGAACAACTTTGAAAAGCTGTAGCGACACACCTTAGAGTAATATACTGACTTCGTTACGGGAGGAACATTAGCGATTAAAAAAAAAAACCTTCCTGAAAGGTGTTGGAGAACCACTAGTACATAAAACTGCGAGACTGATTTAATTTTTGGGAATTAATTTTTTTCCTGGTCACAATAAAATACAGTTAAAAAAAGCTTTAAAACACACGATTGTGTGTGGTGAACGACATTCGTTCCTCCATACTGGATTGCACAAAAATCACGAGTCATATATCACGAGTTTGTAGGGCAAATGGGAACAACTACGTGTTGTTACTGCCGTTACACCAGCTAAGGCACACTACAACCTAGGACGATATATGGTAAACAGCGCCCGCGCCAGTGATCATCTTGTTTCGGTTTCATAAACGTTTTGTGTATGTAGAAAAAAATTTGTTGTGCACCCCAATAAACCACCTTATTGTTGCGATCACGCAGCTTAAAAATGGCCGGCAAACAACAATAAGGTGCATTGTGAAGGTGCATTGTGTTAGCTATCATTAGTCATATGCGCTTTGTAAAAATTCCACGAATTGTTTTGGCAGTTTGCGAGAGCGCCATGTTTATTTTTGTGGCATCTTTGGACTCCACTGTGGACCGGCTTCAGCTACGATTACCGGCGCCATGTTGTCTGTGGTTCTGCGGTCCTTGCCAAGCGATGAGCGCTATTTGCGCTAGTAACCCTTCTATTACGTTACATTGCGACTGTAAGAAGTTACTACCCCATGGAAACACTGTTCGACGATTTTTTTTTTTAAAAAAGTGGTAAAGGTGGGGACCGACGTTAAACAACTCTAAATCAACAACTGTCGTAATTTCAACGACTTAATAATATATTTTAAAATAACAAAGACCGTATTAGATGCTGTCACCTTCCTTGCATTCTGCCCATTTTTCATCAACAGAAACACAAAGAAGCTTGTTCCAGAAATTGAGATCTTTTGTCCGGCCGGTCGTGGCTTGAAACACATTTTTCAAAATTCATCGCAGCGAATTTAAAGAACAACTTTTAACGTAACATGTCATTAGAGGATGACTTGCAAAACGGCTGCTGCAGACTCTGGGTCACTGCAAACATTGCCACCTCTGGGTAACGGAAAGTGCAAAGTACCGCAACACATTTTTTTCACTAACCCAACTCGTTCCACAGTAACAAACCCACAGACAGATTATCATTTTTTTGTTCCGTTTTTTCCCCGTTATTTATTTTTTATTATTTATCACGAAACACCTGCCTTTTTTGATGAGGTCCCATTCCACGGGTGGAAAAAAAAAACACATATTTGAGGCCATTTTTTATCAAGTTGGCCCACACCTTGGCCCTCCGATAGTGAAAGTGTTTGCAAACTCCTCCTTTCCAGCCTGTCACCCCCTTCGCCGTTGGGCGTTGCCCACTTTCTCCTTTAGGCAGAGGGCAGCACCATCGCCATCCCATCAGCATCGCGGTCATCCTCGTAACCTCGATACACTTTCTCACGCACGTTCAATCTTCGGATGCCACCGCCGCCGCGCGCACGTAGTAAAACCGAAATAAAAAATAAAAGAATTAACGCGATGCTACACAGATATCACGAATCTAGAACTTCAGGTTTGTTGATAGCCAAAGGGATGGAATTTTACATCAATTTTCGTTGCCAACGAAGACTGGATCGTAGCTACGTGATCCTTTCCTTCTAGGTCAGATTCTTTCTATTTGGATAAACCCAACTGCACTTTCTCGTCATTTTTTTTTTTTTTAATTTCGTTTTATTTCTATGTAGCTTCCTCAGATAACACCCATGTATCGAGGTTGTCTTGCCATGTTGAGTTATTATCATTGATCATCGAAGTTTAGTTTCAGACAATAAAGATTACAGAGTAAAATAGGCTGTAATTTACGTCAAGATTTGCGTGGAACGCACGAGCTCGCACCATTTTTATCGTTTAAATCAATTTTAAACTAAATCGAAGTATTGAAGTTCCACCTACTCCTGGTAATAACGTGATAAATTATACGTTCAACTGTGGAATGATTTTATCAATGATAAGCAAAATCCTACTGCAAAAAAAAAAAAACGAGCACTGCCAAGTTCTAATTTTACTAAAGCAATTTTAACGTATTGATTTAACATAGTATATCACGACTTAAAACGGCAAAAACTTGGGAAATATTTAGCTAGTTTTCATTTAGGTACATATCACCATTTTTTTTCCAATACTGACTTCATTACCATTGTTGCCTTCTGTATGGAAAAAAAACGTAGCTGGGGTCGGGGTGGGGGGTTGCTCTGTGAACTTTTGAAAATCAATCGCATTTTCACTGCATTGCCTCTGTTTTTTCGCCAAGTTTCAACAATATTTCCTTGCGTTGTTTGCTTTATGAGTGATAACACCTTTGGCCCCTCAGAAGCTCTAGCTAGCACTAATTGTTTACAGTTAGCACTAAACATATACGTTGTTACTTTTGTTGTTAGGCGTTTCCTGAACTCTGCTATGGTAGAAGGGAAATCATCTTGATGGTTAAAAACAACTTTTTTTTTTCTAAATTTCAACCTTATCAGCTAAAAAAAAATTCGTTGATAAAATTACCTAGTCTTAGTTTATCAAGTATTAGACTGGGTAGAACGAACGACGTTCCTTCCACTTGACAGGAGACGCACTAGCGTGTGTTTTAACGCAGAACTTGGTACTATAGTTCAAATTCGATTGTGATGGATGCATTGTCAAAACAAGTCAACGCCTCACGCAAAGTGGTGTCCTTGGACGCTAAACCTGGGAAGCTAAACTTGTATTGATGACGTCATTACGGTTAGGCAAGCTGTGAAACTGGTCGCAAGATCCGTGTTTGAAAAAAAAAAGTCGTTTAAAAAAAAAAGGTACCGGTCTTTCAATGGCCCCTCCCGAATATATTTGGAGTTTTGTGACCTCGAATCGGCCATTGTACTCTAAACTAAAATGGGCTGTCAAACCCAAAGTGATTTCCAATTATTCTCCCACGTAACTGCCGACTGCCATTGAGGGTCATCTGAGGGTGGGAAAGTAGGAGGAGAGGGGGGGGGGGGGGAGAGAATGGTTAATGACGTCCATTTCCCAAACGCCTTGAAGAAAGTGGAGGGATTTATGCTTTGAGCTTCATCAAATGACAGTAGGGTGAGTAAAAAAAAAAGTATTTTTTTTTAAATCGGAGTATTTCAGAAAAGTTGCGGTTTGGCTTCCTTAGCGTTCTCCTAAAAGCAATGGATAACATTACGGGGGGGGGGGGGAATTGAGGCTTAATGGCGCGTCGACAACTTGGTCATTAGCGCCAACCTCAGTCACAGTGCAGTGGTCCGGGTTGCCACTGCACCACACATTACAGAGATGTTATTCAAACCCCTAATCTAAATCTTGTCATACATCTGTACCTCCTGCAAAAATTGAAAAACACCGGACAGGAGGACAGACTTATCGCCCAACTGACGCGCAATGTCATGCGGAAGATGGAAACGACGACGAACACCATCAAGATGGCGACAATCAACAAGTATGTGCCGGACCGTAAGTGGCCGTCGACACCAATAACATTCAGGAGGGTCAATCCCCCGCAAAACGAAACAGTGAGTAAGTCTGGTGTGACCATTGCGCATACGGGCCAACACAACCTCCTCACAGCGACTGCGGCGACACGCCGAGTGCCACTCCTCGACAGTGCCTTTAATGGCCCGTAACATTACGGGTTACTGGGCCAAGTGACTGGGTCCATAGAAAAAAATAACACAAAATTTACTAATTCATTCTGCAGTCTGAGAGATCAACAAAATCACAATCCTAATCGTAATCATCACAATCATGAAGATGTTTTTTTCCTGAAAATCATGCGGATTATCGCAAAAATAGGTTTAAAAAAGCCGTTTTCTCCGTTTACCTTGGTAGCTGAAAATGACGTTTTAGGGAATAAAATAATTTTTCTTAGTAATTTTTGCTGCTTTATGTAGCATATGAGAATACCAATGAAGATAGTGTCCAAACTAAATTTTCAGCTATTTCTAGTCAAATCAGCGTTCATGTAAAATCTGCAATTCGGACCCTTGATTGTTATATTTCAAGCAGAAGTGGGAATAAAAATAATTGTTGAATTTCTTGTTTTGGGTATAGTGTGATAAAGAAGCATGAGTGACTAATACTTTTTACGACGAAACAAAAACTGGTCTTATTTGATCCACCTTAATGACAGAAGGAACCGTCCCCAATTTCTAGTTTAATGGATGACCCCTTCCTCTCCAGAGTTTAATTTTGTAAAGTGTACTTTACAATGGAATGTTAAATTGTAAAGTACACTTTAAAACCGTAGAAGAAAAGATACAACAAAACTAGCAGGCTCCGATTCATTAACTACAAACACTTCTTGGAATTTTCACATTCTTTAGCGAGATACAACGATACGTACAATTTAAGAAATCAGTCAGCTTTTCATTCTGTTTATCGTCGTGACGTTGTCGCCACTCTGTCAATGAATCTCGACAAGTCCCTCTGTAATCCGAAGCTTTCGCCTTACAGTCGTAAATCGTAATTGTGGATGACAGGATTGTGACTAGTATAAAAAAAACTACGCATAGCTTGCACAGACCCTCGCGAGGGCACGGGTAACTTTTAGTAAAAGGGCACAGTAACTTTTAGAGGAAAGCTTTTCTGGATACCTTTTTCTTGGCCTCTCTGCCTTTTTTTGCCCTTTTCAGGCCTTTCTTTGCCCTTTTATGCCTCTTTTAGGCCTTTAGGCCCTATCTCAGGCACCGCCGCACCGGCAAATGTCGGCATAAAAACGCCATTCGTTTCAAAAGGGCGTTTACCGCAAAGGGCAGCGGCCATCTTCCCCCCCCCCCCCCATCCCCCCACTGTGCATGCCACCCACTGAATACTTGCCAATATCGAACTTGGAACATTGGAATCAGTATTGTAAGGTTTTAATACTTTAATATAATGTTTTACTTCATAATTTCATCAAGCAAAGGTGCATCCAGGAAAGGGCCGCGGGGGGGGGGGGGGGGGGGGAATACGCACCTCATATGTCCGAATGTGAGGGCGCTTTTGCTAATGGCTGCAGACAAAAGCGGCTATGCATCCTCTTACCCCCCCTTCTCCCATATTTTATCCTGCGTCAAAGCAGCCGTTTCGTCATAGCATGCAGGTCGAGACAGTAAGCGGCTGTTTAAATTAGACAAAAGCTGGTTTACTAATCTTCTTAACTGCAGTTTTTTATTTCTCTTCAACAGCAACTATTTTCAACAAACTTGAGTTTCGGAAGCTTACACATTTTTTCATTATCATAGGGATATTAAAGTCGGAAAAAAAGAACGCGTGACCTTGTCATTGTCAGCTTTTGTGAAAAAAAATGTTAAAACACTGACGTTAAAATCACATGTTACCAGCAATTACGTGGTCCATTGTCACAGGTAATTGTTAGCTTGGTCAGAAGCGTGGGAAGATGTGAAGAAGAAAAAGCGTACCACTTGAATTTAGACATCACGCTATATTCTGATTAAGCGTCTCTTGTACCCTCGCTTCCTCGTTTACTACCGGTTTGGTTGTTTATTTGCTTGTTTTTTCTCTTATCTTCCTATTTCAACTTTAAGCTTTTCTGCATAAAGTCGCAAGACGATTCGTTCACTTTAAGCGGATGTTCGTCGATTTACAGCAACAAGCTTTATTTAAATTTAGTTTTTTTTTTTTAAATACAGAAATAGAAATTGAAGCAAGCAGTCAACATTAAAGATTAGCCTTGTGAGAAAATACATGGTAAATTAATTGGAGGAGAAAGAAGAAAAAAAGGAATGATGAATTTTCAGAGGGTAAGGTTTTCTCTGGACCGAGCGGGAATATTTTGCTAGGAAATACATAATATCTTTTACATACCAAATCGATATGAACACGAGGGCATTTCCGGGATCTTCTTTTTCTGACTTGCGGCTTGTTCCGAGACCTCCGGTACACCAAACAGTCGTGCTAACAGTTGTTCACCCTGAACCCATAAGAAAGGAAAATGCATTAACTAGGATTCGAACCCAGAACCTTTTGTCTATTAGATCGGTGTGAATTACCAACTGTGCTACCGGGGTGGACCATCATGTCTGCAAGCTCCCGTTTAAAGGGCAACTACATCCATTTTGACATGCTTGTTTTACTTGTGGATCACTTACACCATAATTAAACGCGCAGAAATTAATGTCGACAGATGTCACTTATCGATTTCGACACGTAGCTGATTGAGATAGCTCTATTGGCTGTGAGAGCTCAAGCGTCCAACGGCCTTAGTTGGCCGTGGCAAGCTGAGGCCGTCGTCGGACGCTTGAGCTCTCACAGCCAACAGAGCTATCTCAATCGGCTGCGAGTCGAAATCGAAAAGTGACATCTGTCGGCATTAATTTATGCGCGCTCCAGCAAAACAATGTCTCCGTGTCGTGTTTTGGTGATGCAGTAATTAAATTGTTGTATGGGACGTACGTAACGTATTCTTACCGCAATTATTGGGTTTATATAGTTACTGTGTAAGAGATACAAAAGTAAAACAAGGATGTAAAAATGGATGTAAGTGCCCTTTAAGTAATGACCTAACAGCCTCAGATCTACGGACAAGGAGGGAAAGCAACTTGACACCGAGACAGGTTGAACAGCTAGCTACTAAGCTCAGCAAGAGCCTGTTGCCATAGGCACCCACCAATAGCGGAGTTAGGAGAGTGCTTGTAAGTAATCGGGAGGTCGTAGGTTCGAGTCCCAGTTGGAGCAGTTGCTTTTATTTATTTTTCAGATTATTGTCTGTTCTATTCACGCAGGCCCAATTTTTCTTACTATCTGCTTTAGCATTAGTGATTTACTGTTTATTACAGAATGGAAATTTGATAAGGTTTAGTAACGTTTTTCATACCGGGAGGTGTTGACACGCAAAATTTTCAAGCATATAACTTTTATAGCTTATTTTACACTTCAGTGTAAGCATCAATTCTAAAAAAAAAAACGCAGTATCCGATGCGTAAAAACTTGCGTTGTGGGAGAAAAATATTTAACAAAACACCTTATAGCAGTTTTCAAAACCATACTTGCTATGTGTATGTCGGTAATTTAGGTATCGGGGCAAACAAAATCGATAGATTAAAAGCCAACAGCAAAACTCAATAGCCAAAGCGAAGTAATGACAAGCCTGTTACGGCATTGCCGTTAATTTGACGAAGATACGAAAAAGTCACCGTAGTTCTTCAATATAGAGCAGTGACATTTGCCGCCATATTGGCACCAGTATGGGTTTTGGAGGGCATAACTACAAGGTGCGCTACATAAAAATGGAGGGAAAAACAACGGAAGAGCGGATTTCTTAGGTTTAAAATAACGTTTTCTCCAACAACAAAAGTCGCACGTTTTAGGTCTAAGAAATCACTCTTCACAGCATTGGCTTCAGTATGACACCCTTCTGTTTCTCTCTGCAGTGCCCCTTGCAGCTAACCCATTAAGGCTCCAGCATACAGTTATATACAATAATAATACGTCGTGTGACTACTCTATAGTAGAAAAATGGCCATTTTTTTGAAATGCTGAAATCTAAAAATCGTGCTAATGTCGACCAAAAGGGGAAGCTTCTGGAATTTACTCTTTCACTCTGTAATTTTGTGTTGTGGGTATGTCCTACTTTTTAACTGTATCATAACTACGACTTTCCTCCAAGGTCTAGTACATACATACGCACACGTACTACCACTGATACCTTCAACAAAAGCGAAAGCTGACATTGCCTGTTCATTTTTTTGCTTCTTTTTTTTCTGCCTTTCTTTTTCATTTCATTATCTATAGTCTTGGCACTTTTCCTTGTTTTTGTTGTTGCTACGTGAAAGTCGTGCAAAGGCGTCGGCAGTGGCTCCGCCCTGGCGGAGGGGAGGGGAGAGGTGGTGGAGGCATCCATTTGGAGCGTCCTTGAGCGTCTCTGAGACCTGGTGCCCTACTTGGCTTTGCAGCGCTTCCAAGGGTAGGCGGGAATGACGAGCGCCGCAGCAGCGATACTAGACCGGAAGTAAAATCTAGACGAGTTTGAGTGAGTTCGGGGCTGGCATAATTGGCCGACCCTGGCTGGATTCATGTTTTTGGACCTGGACTACATACTTTTCTCTCTCCTCACATCTTGGTGCCACAATTATTGTTTATTAGCAGTCTCGGCGTGTTCGTTTTGGTTATTTCGGAACGTGAAAATGGGTAGAGCGGCTATAACGAGAAGACTCGCGATAAAGATCAGAGACGTAGTTAAGACGGAGAGATGACTGATTTATATATTACGAGAAGACTCGCGCTGTTCTCATTTTCAGCGTTCGCTTTTCTTCTGTTTATCAAATCCAGTGTACCGTGTGATTAGCATTGTCTCGTATACAGCTGCGTGGTAGCGAAATTGAAGCTCCGTAATGAAATAGAGCTTTTATTACGACGTTGTTGACCCATCGTTAATTAACGTAATTTGTTTTACGACCAGATTGTTAAATTAAATATGTCAGATTTTAAAGCTGGCGTTGTCGTAAGTTCTACCGCATTCAATCCTCCGTAATGACATAGCCAAATAAAAGTAAATTTTGGAAATTTAAGAAAGCAGCAAAATCTCTCAACCCAAAATCACAATTGTCCAAAAGGTGTCCGCCTTGCAAAGTAGTGATATCACTCTGCCAAGAAAGTCTACTATCAAGTCTGTTTCAGCCACAATTACTAACAGTGGAGAGATATGGTCCGCGGTTTTCGTTTTCCCTGGGCGAAAAAACCCTGGGGTTGCAAAAAGGTGAGCTATGGTCAGGGGAAAAACAGAAGGGGAGGGAAAAGTCGAGGTGGTCGAACCCCGGGGATTTATGCTGAACCCCCGAGGAAATATAGAGTAGTAACCTCTAGGGAAAATATTCCACCCTCTAATATCCCAGGGAAAAATGATGTAGTGAGTTATACATACGAGGGTGTTTTAACCGAAACCCCAGGGGTTCCTTCCCCTCGACTTGCACAAGAGCATATCTCACCACTTTTAACTTTTCAAAATCCCTGGGGATTTCCCCAAAACCCCCAGGGTTCGACCACCTCGGGTTTCGCTTTCCCCTGGGTTAATTTACCCCTTACCATATCTCTCCACCGTAAATCACACATGACAGCACCCACTAGCTAGGTAGTAACACAAAAAACAACTTAGTGGTAAGACTTTGGACTTTGGTTTCAATTCCCATTCAACAGAGTGACATTTAAGTCCAAAAGACAACATAAATAGGTTACATCCGTATTTATTTAAACACTTCTCGAGTCCGTTTGGCTTTCTAACCTGTTTAGAACCTTAATTTTGAGAGTTAAGTGACAGTTCTTTTTCACTATTACGAACAAGTCCCCAACACCTTAACTGTGAGAGTTTTAATCAGTTACTTTTCTCCATTAAGGACAAGTCCTCCAATACCTCAGTTTTGAGAGTTGTGTTAACAGTTAGTTCCTTTTCTCCAGTTAAGGATTTCCCCAATGCGTTAACTGTGAGAGTTACTGAGTTACTTTTATCCATTAAGACAGTTCCCCAATGCCGTAAATGTGAGAGTTGTATAGAGCTATCTTTCTCCGTTAAGGACAAGTCCCCAAAACCTCAATTTTGAGAGTTGTATTGACAGTTCCTTTTCTCCATTAAGGGTACCTTAATTTTGAGGGTTGTGCTGACAGTTCTTTTTCTCCATTAATTTTGAGAGATATATTGACAATTCTTTTTTTCATATAAGGGTAAATCCCCAATACCTTAATTTTGAGGGTTGTGCTGACAGGTCTTTTTCTCCATTAATTTTGAGAGACGTATTGACAATTTTTTTTTCATATAAGAATAAATCTCCAATACCTTAATTTTGAGGGTTGTGCTGACAGGTCTTTTTCTCCATTAATTTTGAGAGACGTATTCACAATTCTTTTTCTTTTTCATATAAGGATAAATCCCCAATACCTTAATTTTGAGAGATGTATTGGCAGTTCTTTTTCTCCATTAAGGACAGCTCCCCAACACCTCAGTTTTGGGATGTGTTGACATATCCCTACCTCCATTAGAGACAGGTCCCAATCACCTTAACCTCGACACCTGTGTTGACAGTTCTTCGTCTCAGTTAAGGACGGGCACCCAGCGCCTTTATATTTGTCTTCATTATACTGTAAGTTTCAACATTTTCGTTCCTCGACCCAGAACTTACGATTCTCACGATTTATAGTTCATTTGGAAATTTTGCCCAGCATGCTGAAATGTTACACTTTAAGTTTTAAAGATACAATTTCGTGAACGATAAATTACCAGGCAAATATTTGAAGCAACTTACGTTTTTCCCATGTCTCAGCAAGGAACCATTTAGCCTAAAGAGTAACTCAAACTCTGAATACTCTAATTTGTGAACGCTAAAAAAATCTAACTGATCACGTAATAAAGAATAATATTAAGTATTTGCCGAGTTACGTTATTTTTATTTTTATTTATTAACCTTTCAATGTTAGAAAGGATTGTTAGCTAAACAGTCAAGTTTTAATCGTCACCAAAATTTCCCTCCAGCCCTGCTCAAGAATAGTTTCGTGTATTTTGGTTTGCTAGAAAACCGTAATTACCGGATTAAAGAGGTTCAGCAAATAAACAGACAAGACTGTTACTGCCGTTTCATTTCAATGATAATTATGATGTTAATTCAGATTACAGTTGATTTAGTTTTGATCTGGCGTTCACTGTTAAGCTAGGGGTGGTTTGTGTAGTTTTTCTCGAAGTCTGCTAATGTACAGAAGAAGTTCGAACTCCTAACTTCAAAAGCAATAATAATCAGATAATGCCAATGTTGCCGTAATTTGCACAGGATTTAAAGCAGGGTCACGCAAAGGGTAGGAAAGGGAAGCTTTGAACCTAACACTTTAAATGAAGCAAATATTTAGTATTAAATACTGATCCGAAAGTTTAGTCGGAAAAACGGACCAAAATCGGAAATAACAGTAGGATGAACGTTGAAACCAAGAAGAACGAGTGTAAAAAGAGAGAAATAACAACAACCAAAAAAGGAAGAATGAAAACGAGAGAAGTAGGCTAACAACAACAACCAAAAAAAAAAAAAAAAAAACAGGAAGGGGGAAAACACAGAAATAACAAAACCGAAAAAAAAAAAGGCAAGAAAAACAGAGAAAAATAACGACAACATATAAAAGAAGGGTGAAAACGAGAGAAGTAACAACGGACAAAAAAAGGAAGGGGGGAGGGGAGAGAGAAATAACAACAACCCAAAAAAGGAAGCGTGAAAACGAGAGAAGTAACGACAACGAAAAAAAAAAAGGAAGGGGGAAAAAATCAGAAATAACAACAACCAAAAAAAAAGAGCAGGGGAAAAAATGGAAAAATAAAAACCTAAAAAAGAAGGGTGAAAACGAGAGAAGTAGCAACAAACAAAAAAGAGGAAGGAAAAAAACAGAAATAACAACAACCTAAAAAAAGAAGGGTAAAAACGAGAGAATTAACAACAACCCAAAAAAGGAAGGGGGGGGGGGGGAAAGAGAGAAATAACAATAGCAAAAAAAAATAATAAGAGGAAAAGGAGAGAAATAACAGTAACAAAAAAATAATAATAAGGGGAAAAAGACAGAAATAGCAACAACCAAAAAAAAAAGAAAGGGGAAAGCGAGAAATACGTACCACAGGAAAAAAAGTGAGGTAAAGTCAGAAGTAGCAGAAATTAAGCCCCATCCCCACAAAAAATAATGATGTGTCCGATACACTCCTCCACCTGAGCTATGGTTGATGTGAAACTGCAGACAATCAAAGGAACCTAGTGTGGCTGTCTGTATGTCCCTCCGTGTGCCCCATCTGTTTTACCACGCGTGGCATGATCAACGAAGGCCAAATAACACAGCAGTTCCTAAGTTCCTGTAGGCGTGCAGTCATTTTTCACGAGTCGTCATCCAACCGGGAACAAAAGGACTACGATTTACAGGACTTCGTACTCTTTCTAGTTCTACGAAGCATCTTACTCTTCGAACGTCCTTGTAACGACGCCGATGAAACGTGCCTAATCAATCTGTAACAAACAAAGGCAATTGAGACAAAAGCAAAATGGTATGCAGGTTGTCTCAATTGGATTTGGTTCTTTAAGCCATTAGACCGCGCAGAAACAGCATTCCTTTCAAGGTTAGGACGTGATTAATCGAAGATCGTGTGGGCAAATCAAAGTGGTGTATATTAATTAATGCAATGCTGAACCACTGTAACGACAAATGTTAACATAACAGAGGTGAAACAAGTTAAAGGGACTCGCCTCCTTGGTGTCTAACCGTGCCAAACTTGACTCGGGACACAAATGAGGTAATATGTCTCCTCACTGGCGAGGAACGTTGAGCATGCTTGCATCATCAAAGATCGGCTGAGATATGTTGCGGTTCTTGTTTCCCTCAGCTGTAGTTCTATCCTAGTTGGCCTTTGCTTCATACGAGGGAGTGATCAAATCATCGAATCCAACGATAAAGTGCACGTACTTTAATTCCACATGCGATATTCATAATTCAATCCTGGGGTCACACGCATTAAATGGTTTACAGCAACGAATTGAAACTGGTAATATGGGTATAGGCAGAAGCGCTATGGCCTTTGGTCACAAAGGTCGAGAGTTCAATTCCCCGCTCAGGTAGTCCAAAAGGAAACGGGAGTAGGTTTATTTATTTATTTATTTATCCCTAACAATCTAATTTGGCATTCCGTCCTGTAACGTAATTGTCTTTTTAGACCACTAAAAATTAATTAAGTGGTTCTCAGGGGTGGTACTAAAACAATTGACGTGATCGGCGGTGTTTTTTTTTTTACTTTGTATTCGTGCTTTTTTCTGATGCAGATAATGGATTTTTTTTTTTTACCAAACAAAACAAAATTAGCAGCTTACATTTTTTTGTGGAGTATAATATGTGTTTAAAATGCCAGGATCAGCATGCAAAAGTTGCACATTTGGTAAAAGTCAATCTTTAGATCCAAGTTTTCAGTTGTGACATGCCTTGAAATGGCTCTTTAGATTCGTTTTGGGGCGATCATGTGAATGGAGCAGAGATGATGTGGTCATCGGCTCCAGGTAATGTTTGGGTAAAGGACTGATGCGTGATCTGATTTTTTTTTTTTTTGGACAATGTCATAAAAATAAACACCTTTAAAGTTTCCAGTATTATTTCTTTAGATTCGAGGACGTAATAAAAAAAAGTGTGAATGAACATTCTATCCTTTAAAAAAAAGGTTTGTTTGTTAAACACGGTGCAAGAGAAGCGTTAAACGCACAGATGAACACATGAGGTACACACTTGCAATGTGAGTATAGTCTACATAAACTTGAAAGGGAAAAAACGTAGTTAAAAAAAAATCTTCCTTATTATTCAACGACTTGATTTTTTTTACGCCGTCTGAAATTACTATTAAGCTCTATCAAGTGGAGTTATGGTTGATGTACGCGGTTGGAATATTAAATCCAATTTATTGTTCCAATTAGTAGCCACATAAGGAAAAAAAATGTGTTTTCGTTTCGCCCATAGTGAATTCCAGGCAGTAACAAATGCATGCTTGAAGTGGGCTAAGCCCATCACTGTATCTTGATGCATAATTCATACAAACTTTTAGCAAAAACACTTGCTACGTTGCATCTGTATATGAGGCTAATTAGCAAGTCATTACCTAAGCTTAGCGTACAGCATAACTTAATCCGGGAAAGCAGATTAGATTTTTTTTTGCTGAAAGATATAATTTAAGTCGTTATCACAACATCGATATATAACATGATGTAGCTATTAGTGAGATAATCATCAAGTGAAGGACAGCGATTGTAGTGTGATCGTGTAACTCCACAGCTTCTATACAGTGCGCCAGCTTGTTTAGTTTTTGTGACTTTAGCTAGGAGAGGAAACGTGCGCGGGGGCTTATGGCTTTATATATTTGCATTATATTTCCGTTTGCTTTAGATTTATGTACCTTTATTACGCATTTTTTTTATCGATAATCCAGATTAAGTAGACTTACAAGATTGCTCAACTAGTTACCGTGTGTTTCTTTTCTTGCAAGCAGCTTAGCAAATAAGAGTATGGTGTACGCCGTACGGTTAACGTCAAATTGAGTCTACATGAACAGAATTAACGTAAAGTGAAAAGCGTAATACTGACGTTGATTTTACACCATACTCGAGTTTGCTAAATTGCTCGATAGAAAAGAAACGTACGGTTACCCAATCGTTTGCTATAAATCTATTTTAAACTATAGCGCCGTGAAGATATTCTGTTCGTTCTTGGAATTTTATTATGCATATCCTACGCCGAATTCAATTCCCTCCCTTAGTTCTTTGTTTTGGCATCCTCCGGTAGTTCATTCACGAGGAGGGGCGTCGAAGGCAATGCCGACTGAGATAAAAATGTGGCATCGAACATTTATCCCAGTCGGCTTTGGTTTGGAATTCTACGTCACTAACCAGACGCCATCTAACTGAGCACATTAAGCGCTCATTCTGAAGTGGTTATAGTGCAAGGAAGCAAGCCGCTTTAAACATTTATTACATTTATATGTAATACATGTTTCACGAAAATCGATCTACCTTTGCTTGATTTAGCACCATGTGTCATCACACGTGGCCACCCCTTTTAAATTGGTTGGACTAGCTTCGCACCGCGATCGTAGAAAGAACTTCTTTTCTTTGAGAGTTGTTCCTATCTGGAACTCCCTTCCAGATGCTGCGGTCACTGCTCGCAGCCAAAACATTTTCGGTCAATCATGTCAAAACATTGATTGAAACCCTTCTTGAAAAGTCCCGAATGGTATTGGTGAATTCGTTTTTAGCTCTGTTCTCTTAGTTTAGCTTTCCGATGGCGCTCAGACAAGGCTGGCTGTTAGTGATCCTCGGATCATTGCCAGACCTGTTGCCCCTGCGGCAAATATTATGATTATTATTATTGTTTAATTCTTGGAGTGCCAGAATCGAAGGATTGCTGTGTTACTCCGTTAAAATTCTCCTTTCCAAAAATTTCGAGTCTGCCTTTCCGCATAATTATTTTCGTGCGACTCAAGTCGTTGGGAAGGTGCCCGTTTGTGCCACCAGGAAGCAGTAGCGGATCCAAAATGAAGGGGCCGTTTCAAACCAGCTAGCAGCAGCTTGAGGGGCCGATCGTCAACATTTAAGGAAAACTTCGGTAAAAGGGAGGGGGGGGGGCGACAGACTGCAACATCCGAGATCCTTTAGTGACACGTTTTATGCTATAGGTGCGTTTCCGGCCATCTGCAACGCACTTGTTCCATTAACAGAAGTGAAACTGCAGTAAGAAGATGAATAAAGAAACACCCACTTATTTTTTACTAGAGGAAGCCCGTGCTATGCACGGGGACGGTCACATTTCCCGGGACATTTTCCCGGGACATTTTCCCGACGACTTGTCAGATTGATCGACCACTCATGCCTGGCTCCTTTTTGGCTGCAGGTAGAGTGGGAGAGTGCATTTTCAATGCGGGCGCGAGGAGGGGAGAAGTGGTTTTCCTTTAGGCTTTCCTTTTAGCCGGCCTCCGATATTATAATAAAAATTCACCTTTTATTATTTTTTATACTCCGTACGCAGACGATTTTTTTAGCCTACTAATTACTGTTCATCTAGTAAAACGAATCTCATCTACTTCTTTCACGCCGTTAGCTCATATTACCACCTTTGCGTTTTCTCATTTTTCTTTACGTAGCGCCGATTCCTGGCATAGCGTAAAAATAATAATATTCGCTTGCTAAGGCCTGACTTGGCGATAAGTTACAATGGTTCCAAATCGAGGTCGTTACGTTACAAGAATGGTTTGATCTCGGATATTCATCCGTACACTTCTATTTAAAACTTCACTCCCGCCAACTCAGTGCTCTCTTTTACCTGAATGATTAAAGGTGCCTACTCCATGCTGGCTTCCTTGTAAGGCTCAGTTTTTTAACATTAGTTCAAACGTATGTAGTTATTGCAAACGCTTTTATTTTCCTTTTTCCCCATTGCTTTGCAACTTTCACTCATACGTATGTAAATGCTGCAAAAGCTGTATACGTGTAGGATGCACGAAAATAGGAAGAGGGTAGGTCTCTTTAACGTCTTGGGTTTGGCAGAAGACATGATGACGCAAAAAAAAAACACAAGCGTAAAAATGCAGATTAGTTTATAAAATAAAGGGATTGGTTTATTAGTTTAACGTGGTCGCACACGTACGACGAGTTGAAAATATTTTGTACAAAATCATTATTGCATTTTTTACATCCGACACTAAATTAAAGTTTGACATGAGAAAAAAAAGAAACAGTTTTTACTGTAACTCACAGTTGGAGCATTTTGAGTGAAATGTTTTCTCTCCGTGTTCTTTAAACAAAGGGAATGACCGCCTACAATGGCTTCCCTTTACTGCAGGTGTATTGCAGGAAAGCCACCCAAGGCCAGTCTTCGTGACACGACAACGCTTCGCTGTAAAAGCATTCCTGGATTGAAACTTACCGTAAATGTTGTGAAGAAATATTGTACCAAGTATTTTTTCGCAAATAGAGTGGTGCACCATTGGAGGCTCTCGTCCGGGCTGGTTACAGCGGCTAGTCCCTTCGCTTTTAAACGGGGCCTAAAGAAAACCGATTTTCGACGTTCCTTGAATGTTTTTAGGTTGTTTTGGAGTGCTCCTTTTTGAGTGTTATACTATTTGTTTTAATAATTCGGGACAGGTATTAGCGGACCAATCATCCCGATCTGCTTCCCATTGCAACCCATTTTCTGCAATAAATTTCTTATTATTATTTTTAAAACAGGTACAGTGACGCAGAAAGCGTTAAGCAAAAACAGCAACATTAACAGCCATTGTAGAAAATTTTTAGTGGTGTGTCGTGCTCATGTCGAGTGTAGCATACTAAGATCCTGAGGTTTTTTCTTGGCTTTCTCCAGTTAAATTGTCCCTATCGTCGTCTACTATACAACAGAAAATCCCTCTCAATAAAAACTCTGATATTGCAGCAAGGCTTGATGCGAAGCTACACTGGACACAGATTAGACCATTGAAGCAATGGGAATAAAAAGCTGTGTTGTGACACACATCGGCCATTGTAACAAGGGAAATCAAAGCTTTGTTGCAACTCAGATTACTCATTACAGGTTAGTTATTCAGTTACTTCGTTTAGGTTGGATTTCTCCACCTAAATTGGAATTAATATTTTATTGCAGGGCCCTGATTCGGAGCCGCATACCACAAATAAAGAAAAACTACGGACACTATAAATGTCGTAAACAACCCAGAACAATTCATAACAACAGTGGGGCAGATAACCCGTTTTTGATTCGGTTCCCTTGTAACAATAACAACAACATCGCAGGCGAATTTTGCCCCAAATTTTCCCCCCAAATTAATCCACTTTAATAAGGGAATTGAAAGCTTTGTTATTTTAAGACATGAAACGTGGACATTGCAAGGTTTTGTCTTATCAGAACCACTAGAGCAGTATTATTGTACTATTATACTATTATTGTACTATTATTGTACTATTATTGTACTACGTGACACGACGTAGTATTATTGTATATAACTCTGTGCTGGAGCTTTAATGGGTTAGCTGCAAGGGGCACTGCAGAGAGAAACAGAAGGGCGTCATACTGAAACCGATGCTGGTAAGAGAGATTTCTTAGACCTAAAACGCGCGATTTTTGTTGTTGGAGAAAACAACGTTATTTTAAGCCTAAGAAATCCGCTCTTCCGTTGTTTTTCCCTCCATTTTTATGTAGTGCACCTTGTAGTTATGCCCTTCAAAACCCATACTGATGCCAAGCTGGTGCCAATATGGCGGCAAATGTAACTGCTCTATAATTACATTTAGTCATAATTTTATCCAAGTTAATTCTCAGTGTTTCAACTTATCCTTATTCACATCTGTTTGCTTCATTATTTATTTATTTATTTTTGTGACATCTTGTTTATATAAGTTTCTCTGAAGTTCTCCCAATTCGTGTAGAAATCCCCACCCTCCAAAACATCCACGTGCCCAACTGATGGATCCACATTCTGAATCCACATTCTTAACGCTGTAAAACGTTAATGACCCAGCCTGTCTAAATACCAATTCATTAACTTTCTCCCCGACACGCTTATTCAGTTATTCGGGGACACAACATCCATTGACATACATTGGAGCTTCGCGAGACGGCGATAAGCGTTAAATACCATCTATCTCTACTCTCCCCATCTGGAGATGCCAGCACGAATTAGCATACGCGTCACGTTTCCCAAGTTGAAACTGATGCCACACAAACATAGTTACGGCGCTCCTGCGAGAGAAAATTTAGATTCGGGAAAAGGGTTAGTATGTACACCTGCCGAGTTATGTACGCACAAATGCAAAAAGAAAAAAAAATGGTCTACGAATGTCGGACGACGTAGGTAACAAAATTAATCGGCCACCCGAAGCTATGCCATAATCTCGTCGGCCGCGGCGCTTCTGCTTATGATAAATTGAGGTCATCTTTTCCCTACAGCGCTTCGAGTTGGATGATGGCGCGAAGATCTGGTTTCGCTGTTGCCTAGGTGACCACGCTAGCGTCTCTCTCTCTCTCTTTCTCTATCTGTGGATGCGCTGTGCTGAAATTCAATCGTATTGAGGCTATGGGAGTACACCTTTACGCAGCCACTGTTACTCAGGACTAACTAGCTAAAACAACAGGAGTTGGTACGGGGACAAAACACAAGAGAAAAGTTTCTGCTGAACACGTAAATATTTTATTTATTTATTTATTTATTTTTTAAGCATTTAAATTTAAAATAGATTTAGACACTATTTGGTGCGAAATAGCATTGTTGCATTTATTCTTTGTGCTACAGCGTTGTAGAAGGTGGCTTTTAACTATTTAATGCATTGGCTGAAATTCATTATTACGATCTTTTATTAGCCACAATGCAGATTATAATTTTTTTTTAGAAATGGTTTTGCCCGCTCTTCGGAGTACCCTTCTTCTTTCTACTCAAACAAAAAATAGACCACGTCATGCTGTGAATAAACCAGTACCTAGCCCTTGGTAGTAATGATAACTGTTACGAATGTTATTTTCGTAGTAATTAAATAAAACAAACTCTATTTTACTTAACGGCTTAGCTGTAAGATTTCTTCGTAAATTTAACACTTGATTGTCGGATCGAAATGATAACATGATGGAAAATAAACTCAGAGAAAGGGAAACAACGTACTAACGAATCGAAACTGGCGTGGAATGCCCTTCCGTGAATGTAAACGTGATTCAAATTTTGCTTGTAACTAGATACACATTTAATTAACTGAACAAAAACCCATTAGAGCTCGTATCCCCGAGGAAGTCACAGCTCTGACGGCACACAACTGAAAAATGGATTAGAGTTTACTCGAAGGAAATGGGCTAAAATGTGAACTCCAATTCCAGGGACCAAGGATTGTTTTTATTCCTTAGTAATATCAGAAAGTGACCGCAATATGTGTTTGAATTGGACCGTGTCTGTGATTATCTTCAATTTGTGTATTATGCAGACAGGCATTTTTTTTTATTTGGACTTTGGTTATGTCTGTGTTTGTGGGTCTCCGTATTAATTCAGTTTCGTATGATTGGCTGTGTGTTAATTTTGTCGCTGTATTTTTAACGTGTAAAAGATGCAGGCGTTTCCTAATTAAGGGCGTTTCTTTTATCCAATTCCAAGGAATCAGGATTGTTTTTATTCCTTGGTAATATCGGAAAATAAACGCAATAATGCGTTTGAAATAGGCCGTGTCTCAGAGTGTACGCGTGGGTGTCTTCAGTTTCTGCATTTACAAGCCTTTTACGCAGGCATTTTATGGTCTTCAGTGCAGCCCCCAGACCTTGCTAATGAAACGAAATTAGGAGCAAAAAATAGTACTAAATTAACCATGCTTTAATGCTCAAAGACGTAACCATTGTAGTTTACTATTCACTGGAATAATTATTGAATAATAGTAGTTTCACAAGTCAAAAGTAAATGTTTAAAAGCAAAAGTACGGAATTATAGTTGAATTGAAGTTACTGCCTCTGTAGTGAACTTCCTCCCCCCCCCCCCCCCCCCCCCCCCCCAAAAAAAAATACTCATCTTTATAAAAAAAAATTGAAATACTGAAATAAATGCCAGCTGGACATTATTTTTAAAAAAGGAGGATTTTTGCGATTTCGCGTTCCTTTACCGGCGAAAGTTTTGTTGTCTATGTTAAGGTGTTTTAGCACGTGCCATTGTGATTCTACAATTATTACATAGCCTATAATTAAGCGCTCTAGGTGATACCGCCAGTGTCCTTGCCGTCTCAAAAGAAAGGTTGCATGTGATCGGTAGGCCTATTGTCCAAGCAGCATGCATTGTTATCATATGTTAGTGATAGGCAGCTTGAGCTCGTCATTAGTCAGGGTTCGTGGAAAGACTTAGGTCATGGAGCCAACTTTGTGAACTGCTAACTGTGACAAGTGAGCAGGAATACTGTAAAAAAAATCGTATGTTCCCTTCTAAAGAAGCTAATTTCCAAAGCCAGAAAATTTCCAAGAACATGAAAAGCCTACTTAATTGGCCTAGGGTTTCAATAAGATCGATATAAAATTGAAGTAACTTGTTGGCAGCCATTTTTGTTCTGATATCAGTACTTTGATTGGCTGAAACTTGGCGGGTTCTTTCACCCTTGTGGGTTTTGTTTCAGATTGTATTAAACCACGAGATTTTTATATTTCTTTGTTAAATTAGGAAAAATGCGTGTGGGTGTTTTTGTTTTTGTGTTTAGAAATGTTACGAATTTAATAACAAACAAGCAAATCGCTGAACTTCCGAAATTCTTCTTTAAATGCTGTTCTGCTGTCGTTCGCACCGAATTGAACAGATTAAATATGAATACCAGAATTTCTACCACTAACAGCGGTGATGGTGCCGGTGTGAAAAAATGTGAATGATGTGAAAATTTGATACTGGTAAAGAAATATGTGAAAAAAGTGATACAAACTAGAGTGAAAATTCGAGACTGGAACACCAAATACTGTTTATTCTACAAAGCGCTCAAAAAATGCTTGTTGAGACAAGCGGCTACAATTTTATTATGAATCCATGAAGCTTGAGAGAGATCTGAATTTCGAAATTGTTTTTTGAAATCATGTCTTAAATACGTTATCAATAATAAATACATGAATAACGAATACACGAGCTGAATAATGTCGTGGCTTTAACATTCTATTTGTTAAACCAATTAGAATAGTATTCTGAAACAGTGAGAAAAAAAACAGTGAAATTATGGAGAATTAAAAAATTCACAGTACTATAAATAGTAAAGAAACTTTTCTCCTTAAGAATTGTGAAACAGTATAGGTGTGATATATCATAAGGAAAAGGAAGAACTAGTGAAGCAAAAAATGAAAAATAGGTATGCGAAAAGTGTAGAAAAAAATGAAAATTACGAATGTGAAAAAATGTGAAAAAAAAAGTAAGTCTCCTGGCAGCACCCATGTAACAAACGTATGCAAAATTACATAGTACTGTTTAATGTAAATGTAAATCAATACATCGCGATAAAATGCAACGTGTGGACAAAATGGCAAAAAGAAGGGGAGGCCCTTAAAAATCCCACCCAAAATTCTTTTGCGGAAAACGTTAAAAAAAATTACGCAGTATGTATCGGCTTTTACCTGCTAAATTTGTCTGAAAAACAGTACTTGTGCTACGATTAGCACCGCAAACACGTGCCAATTCGCAAGGAGTACCGTTGAAATAGAGGCTAGCAGGGTTTCTGAAGCCAAGACCGACTGCGTATCTTGCCTCCGATTCCAAGCCTGTTCTTGCGCGTGCTGGGAAGTTAACACCTCTTAGCACTACTTTGGTAAAATAAGATTTTGGCGACGTAAAACATATGGCTTGGAGCCAGAAAGTGAAATCCTCAACGATTCTCGCCCAGACGGCCTTGTGGTAAGCGGTGGAATACGAAGCAGAGAGATACAACATGGATTCCTGATGTGGACTCCCCTTGTTGCAATCAACGGAATTGCCGCATCAACAGTCACGACCTTGTAGAGACCGTGTCCGTGAATAATGAATGTTCTCTAGACTTTTCGTTGCAGAATTTTGGTCCCCGGAGTTTTCGTTCCCGGACTGTTCGTTCCCCGAAAAGCATCATGCTACCAGAATGACCCGTACACGGAGTCGGACAGTTGTACCTCTGGCAGCACACACTCAGAATCACAGGGAACCGCACTTCGTGCCGGAATGATAAACACCTAAAACCTCTCCAATCACAATTGTCAGAATAAACGAATAATGACTTCGGGTGTGCGCAATCAGAACTGTGTGGGGTCGTACTTTGAGCGGCAATGATAAACATCCTAAAACATCAGAATAGTCGGAAACTCACTGCTGAATATACAAATTGCTTCTTCCGACAGTCCTAGGACAAATCGTCCCGGAACGATTCGTCCGTAAGACGAAACGTCCATTCGACGAAAAAAGTCCATGACGAAAATTCCGTTGACGAACTGTCCGGTGACGAATAGTGCAAACACCTTCTAGGAAAGGTAACTTAGTGGGAAAGTTCATCAGTTAATCATGTATTTTAATTAATTGGTTTTCTGGTCGAGCGAGCAAAGCGAACGACGCCAAATAGAATACTTGACGGAAATTGGATTTTTTGTCTGTTTGTGTGTTTGTTTATTTACTAAAAATCGGCTTAGCCATTCAGTGGAAAATGCGAATATCTTCGAAAATATTTGAGGTAGGAATTCCATTTTCGAACTCTTGAATTTCAAGTACCAAAGCTCTCTTGTCATGTAATTTCAACCAATTCAGAACAAAATTGCTACGTCGATTTTTCGTACTGCGGTAAAGGGGCCAGATCTATAAGGCTAGTGGCCACAAGCATGAAATAAACAACGCAAAGCCGTTTGTCATAATATACCGTATTAAATTTACCTCCAATAGAGTGAAAATTCTCCATAGTATACACTGAGTTCAACACTACAGATAGTTCCTTATCTAGCAAATTTTCGACTGCAGGCTCTTTCTTCTTCATTGTGAACACGATTACCATCCGAGTTTAAAATCGCCGCTTCGCGTAGTTAAATACACCGTAGTTAAACTTCTCTTCGTTTCAAGAACGCAAAACATAGTTTCAAATGGTTAAAAAATATTCCCCATTTCACACGTTTTGAAACGGCATGGTCGCTTCTTTTATGATTTCTATTATGAAAACAACGTTATTTTAAGCCTAAGAAATCCGCTCTTCCGTTGTTTTCCCCTCCATTTTTATGTAGTGCTCCTTGTAGTTATGACCCACAAATGCTATCTCGTACTTATACTTGGAGCCAATATGGCGGCAAATGTCACTGCTCTATATTTAAACAGATGAAATTTTCTATTATTGTACATTTGATTATTTACATTAAAAATCATCAATTTTTATCCGTGTTCATTTTAACAAGTAAAGTGGCGTTTCAATCATATAATTCTTTTTTTATGGCACACTTGACGTTTTTCGATTGTAATGTCTATATCTTATACACATCCATTTATCTATAACATCTAGATATCTATACAGTGATACACAAAAAGTGCTAGATAATAATTCTGTTCTAAAACTGCTGTTATCGGGCCGAGCCAATAAGAAACTAACTTGTGTTTTTCTCAAGGAGTCCGATCTTTTGTCACGTGTTATAGTTGTTGCACGTTTTTTATCTTTTTGTTCATCCCTTAATACAGGTTTTTTTTTTCAAGATTTCGTAAAAAAATATCATTTTAAGCGGTACGCATACAAAAAAAAAAGTAAATACCTATCAAAATATGTGAGGATTAAATTTCGTGCATGTTAATTTCGTTCATTAAAGCTACACCTTGTCATAAAATTTCAAGCTGTTTGGATCAAAATGGCTACGGTTATCGTTTCCCAAACAGATAAATACACAGACGTGGACAATCCAGTGCCGCTCCCAGATAAGAAGGTGCTTTTTTTATCATTTCTACAGCAAATCTCGCGCGTGGTGGCAGAGCTACCGAGAGAGCGCTCTTAAAGAGTTGTGTTGGATTCGTTTGCGTCGAATCCAACCCCCACCCTCCCCCTGAGGTCCGAAGTTAAGAGTAACATTTGATAAAGGTAGAATACATCTGAAAAAAATTCTGAAAATTTGCTTTTAAAAAGTTTCAAGCACTGATATTGCTGAAAATGATTTGGTCTGCAGGGCGCCGAGGGGCTTGTCCCAGTTTGGAATGCCCTTCCCGAGGTATTTGTCTCTGCCACTTCGGTGGAGGGGTTTAAAACGTGGGTTGAACAAGGCTAATCTTCGCCAGTATTTGTTACGGCTTATGTGTTATGCTCAATAATGGGTTTGGACTTTACAACTTGCTTTGTTTTTTGTTTTGTTTATGATCTTATTTACCGGAAGTCTGGGCGTTAAGTGGTGGGTCTCCCCACCCTGATGTGCCTCGCTGATTTTTCAGTTTCAGGTCGGCAAATTGTATTTTATTATTATTATTATTTAAGGCAGCCCTTCTCCTTAAATGCCTTAGCTGAGTTTGGTCCTCAATTTGAATTGCAATTTTTTTGCATGTGTAACGGATGGGGAAGGGGGGAGGGTTGAGTGGCCACCCATGAACCCTCCCCCTCGTTCTATTCATTGTTAATGTTAAGGAGAGACTACATTCTGCCCACCTTCACCGTCTCGTTTTCTATCTTCGCCCATCCTCGTTATAAATCCTGCTTTCGCTATTACCTCTCCATCGAAAAAAAAAAAACTCCTGGGTCCGCCACTCATATACACCACAGGTTTAACAGACACACAAAATCCCAATTTACTTGAATAGTAGACCTCACTCATTTCAACTCGTTCGGCCAACGCGTGTATAAAATCGTGTTAATTGTTCTTTAAACATGAAAGTGTGGTTTATGGCCTTGCCCTAATTGCGTTTGGGCATTTGTAATCGTCAAGTATATACGCTTTACACAGCGGCAGGTTTTCATTTGCACCCATTCTTTAACCTAGAAAGCTATTTTGGATGAGTGGTTTGCATAAGAAATTCGTCATTTTGCATATTAAATAAGCCTCCAACTGAACTCGCCGCAGCTACAACACTATATTCCGAATGCAAATTGTGCAAGCGTAACCTACTTTCCCTTACTTTCCATTGACCAAGTTGCATAAGTTGGTGTAAAAACCAGAATATCCAAAAATTCATACCTTTAATTTAGGCACTTTACGTTATGCAAGCACATCTCAAGCAGTAATAGCGGACCCAGGATTTACGAGGGACGGTTTCAGATCACAGTATAAAACCATTTGTCGATACCGAACCCCTGGGGGGGGGGGGGGAGCTCTACCTTCGTAAGCCCCTGAAGGTGACGGCTTTCTTTCTCCACAACGGACACCGGTAATGCTGTCTTCAAGCTGTGTCCTAAATATGCAAACCAGATGTATTATACAATTTTCGCCAGCAAGATTTCATCACATTGACTTGAAAGATGGATAGGAATAATAAACTCGAATGCTCCTTGGGAAATTAGAAACCACGAGTTTCCATCTCGGTGGTTACCGAGTTTTCGTCATAAGTGCTGCTCACTTGTCATTCTTAGCCGTTCACAGTTTTGGCTCATCGTGTTTCTTCGTTTATACAAAAAATAGCGAAACTGTACTGGAGCTAGAGTCGTAATTACGAAGCATATCGGTCGGTACTGGGAGACCTTATTGCTTTGATACCGATAAATACTGACGATATCGACAACGGTGTTATTACCGGCTGAGGTGAAGAAGCTGGTGGTGAAGAAGCTGATCTGGAAAGGGGGCCGTGGCAGAGTCCCAGCCAGTGAATGCCGGCCAGGGTAGGGAGAGATATTACCAGTTACCTTCATCTACTATGGGGTGCATTGTGGATAATATTCGGTCCCTACTAGTTAGTTAAGTTTGGTTTATTCATTCGACACAAATTACAATCGAAACAGAAGACGCAAACTCTGATCCCACAAGACCTGCAGCTAGCGTGTGCTTTGAGGGCAGCAGATAAAGAAAAACAATTGAGGTGGTCTGTTTGCCGTCGAAAACAAAAATTTGCCTCCAGTAACCATATCAAAGATGAAGATATACAGGGTGTTCGGAAATTGGTGTCAAATATTTTGAGGGTCCGCTGTGTGATTAAAGATAAGAAGAAAAAGTCCTATAAATATGGGTCCGGAAATGCACCAGTCTTTAGTTACAGCCCCCCC